>JAPEBW010000294.1:0-64663 GCA_027405785.1 Ophiocordyceps robertsii
CCGTAGACTTGAGGCAGGCCGAAGCCGACGCCGACGCCGACGGGGAGGGACCCTTTACCCTTTTGCCCCTTGTACGTATAGGGAGTGAAGCAGAATACATGTGAGTGGAGCGCCCTCCTCTGGAAGCTTTTGCCAGACCTTTGTGGAGAAGGGAAATCAGTCCCTGGCAGACGGGGGCGATCCGGGGGGGTTTCCCTTGGTCTGCCTGCTGCAGGGACCTCGGCCGCGGTGGCAGTTGGTGGTGGATGGCGAAGGTCTTGTCTTGGGCACATGCAGTCGAGGCTCGAAGCGACTGAACATACGAAGCAGACTGGACGAGGTGGCGCCCGCAGAGCGAAAGGGGAATAAAGAGGCCAGGTGCTCATTGGGGTCGTCGCCTCGGTAGCGCTCGGCCGTCCAGCAGCGGGTACGAATGAATGAATACTGGAGAGGGCAGTTGAGCACCCGTCTGGAGCACCCGGCTGGAGCACCCGGCTGGAGCAACGGACGAGGCGAGTTTGGAGAAGCACGACCGGGCCTGCTGTTCCATACTGCCCTGCTACACACTCTCGCTCTACGTCTACTAGTTGCTGGGCTTCTGTTCGTGCCTATCCGCATGGAGCAGGTACCCAGACATTGATGCATGTTTTTGGTCTCTGAAAAGGCAAGCCCCGTCTCGCGGAAAGAAACAAATAAGAAGGAAACAAGAAGTTTTCAGACGCATGTACCGGGTACGAAGGGGTGAGGACTTGTTTGGTTTGCGTGGCCACAAGAAGACGAAAAAAGAAATGGGTGCCCCGAGAGAGGAAACAGAAAGAGGGCCCGGTCGAGACCGGACGAAAAGGAAAGGGATCAAACATAAATGGACGGCACGGCAGCCGGGAGGGAGAGAGACGACGGCCAGGCTGTGATTAAGTAAAGCGACGGACGTCCCCAGACTCAGTGCAGAAGAATTGCCATGTACTGCATACATACCTGGTAGGTACTGCTGGTACTGTATGTACACTGGTGGCCGCGACAAGAACAGGGGAGTGCAGAGAAAAAGAGGTTGGTGGGGAGGCCCCAGCCCACGGGCCCTTGGCGCTGGGCAAAGGGGACAAGGGGCCCCGGGTGCTGTAGTGCTGTAGTACTGTAGGTACCTACCTAGGTAGGTATCCGAGTTACCTACCTGAGGCGGGCAGGTACTGTAGTACGTAAGGTATCGACCTGTAGTGGCACAGACACCTTGGCCCTCGCCCCTTCTCTCCTCACTGTCTTGGCTTGTCATGCCTGGGAGGATGAGAAGCCTCATTCGGATGTCAAGGGAGGAATTGCAAAAGACGATTCAGCCGTGTCCGTTCCCAAGGCCCTCCTCGCCATCACATCAGCATGCAAGTGAACCGCTTCCCACAATGATGACCTACAGGTAGTGTGCACATCCATGGAATGGATGCACACATAAGGTACCTATTATACAAGGTATACAGATACCTAGGTACTGCACAGTACCTAGGTAGGTACATAGGTAGGTTGTAGGGCCTCCACGCGACGTCAACGAACAACGAGAGCGGCCCAATCCTCCTGCAAGTTGAAGCACACCAAACGAGTTTCGTGCTACGCATGGCTCCCGTGCATAGACCGGGGCGCCTCGGTTTGACGACGACGGAACAAACGGGAAGAGGCGGTTCGTGCGACGGGGCTGGACAAGGGGGTGGGTTGTTTCTTCTCGTCCGTCCGCTCCGCGCTATTATCAAAAACAAACTTGTTCACCCATCATCATCAAAGTGCCCATGCAAAGACGCCTTCATCGTGGTCTCTCGGCTCGACGGCAAGGTCGCGGTGATGCAGCCGACCAGGTACACACACAGGTGGGCAGGGGCCCTGAACCCCAATCCCCCCCTGACACGCTGCGGCCTTGCTTCCTTTTCGTTCCTCTGCCTCATGCTCGCAGCTCTATGTATGTACTCCCTCTTCCCTCCTGATGTGATCGTCGTCGAACCAAGGCAGCGCATACCGGGCATCGATCATCGGGGCATCCGTAAAGAGAGCAGCAACCTCGCGGCAAGATGCCTCGTGCCTCGCATGTGCCCGCAGCACATATGCATGTGGTGCATGGCATGGCTTCTTCCTACAGGCCGCCGGAGCAGACATGGAGCGCGCCACGTGTGTAGAAAGGGAGAAGGCATCTCATTTAATAATCGGGCGGCGCTTTCACACCTCGCCGGGTCGCATTTCACATCCGTCGTCTCTCCTCAATGACCTTTTTGCCCCCCTTCTGTATCCGTACAGGTATCCGTACAGAATGTCTACATGTGCTGTAATAAGCAACCCCTGGACATGCCTTGCATCACCCCCGTCTGCCATCCCCGGTCTCTTCCTTTAAGCCCCCTGCTTGGCGTGCCGCCTCATGCCGACTACCAAGTACATGCTGCATGTCTAGGCAAGAAGAAAAAACGTGCCGCCTTTTTCCCCAGTCTTCGGATCAAGAGTACTGATGTACCGCTGATGTATCAAGTCTTGGTAGGTGCCAAGTACATTACCTACCTCACCTACGGATACTGGGTGTAGGTAGTACGTTTTACCCGCAAGAGTACCTACCTGCCCATCTATCTACTCGTACCTCCAGCCGTGGACAAGGTTTTTTCCCACTTCCCTCGATACCCGCCGCCGCATTGTTTTGACGACATTGCCAATATCAGACGCGCAATACCCGCCGTCGAGGCCCTCCCTGGCGGCCGGCTGACAACATGTGTCTGCGGCACCGTGTTCACCCGAGTCGGCCCGCAGAGATGGCTCCGAGCAAAAGACGAAGAAAACACAGAAGCCGTTGTTGTGGTTGTGTCTAGGACAAGACGGCGTCATGGTGCCGCAGCGCTTCAACCTGTGGGCTTCGAATCCCAGCCGCCGGTCTGAGCACATGCATATCTTATGCAAGCCACGCCATCAAGAGTGCCCATGACAAGTGACCAAGATGAAGCTCGCTCCGGCTCCACGAGGAACCATGGAGCTGCCCTGCTCCACCATTGGCGCGCCTACGAGAGCATCACCAGAGTCGTCCTCGTCCACCAACCTTTTTTCCCTTTTTCTACCCCCGTGCTCCTTCCGGTCCTTGGCGCCCAAGAGACTCAATGTCACCAAGGGAACGAGGGCCAATCCCATTGTCCCTCATCTATTCGCATGCACCGCCCGGGGGGGGAGCATGTCGTTCGACTCCCAAATTGCTGCATCTAGCCAAGAACGGGGCGCTGGCCTAGCAACATCCCCTGGCCAGGGGTAGCCAGGCATCGTCGTTCTTCTAGAATGAATGCCCTCTCCTCCACACGCGCTCTCCCTCGCCGGGCACCGCCCCGAGCTGCAGCTACAGCACCGCACCGCACCTCACGCCCAGGTCCCACTGCCCATCTAAACAAGCTCTCGGCGCGCCTGCCAGGCCTCATTCGCCCTGGTAGTCGCCGCCTTATCAACTCGGCAAATCAAGTCCGTCGATGCGGTACTCGCCTTGGCACCATGCATGCTGTGCCCGAACTCCGTCCTCCATACAAGGGGGACATGGCCTGGCAGATTACCTACAGTCCAGATTCTGCATAGGATAGGGACGCTGCTCCATCGCAGCTTGCTTACAATTGCATACGTCACGCCGTCCACGTCGCTCCTCGGCGCTTGCGTATGGCACGCCGGTAAAGGTGGGAGAAGATGGTCGGGCAATGGGAGCCCACGGCGAAATTGGCTGACATGGGATCCCTGGCCTCCTCTCCATAGTCCCCCATCACACTCGCAATGCATTAAACGATCGGCAAATCCGACCTCACGACTCCCTTGACGAGTTCGAAGCCGACGGAAAAGCTCTCACGAATCAGCTGATTTGGCAAGGCCGACCGGTCGACTGCAACCACATGGCGCGGCCCATTCGCGTTGCGTGGTGCGTCAGCAGTCAGCAGTCAGTCGGCACAGAGGCTACCGACGGGTACATGCATACATACAGACATCTAGAGGTAGCATTCGTCAACGCCGCGAGTCCGTCGGCCTGGCCCAGCTGCCATGGCCGCCCCACGTCGGGTCCGTCTCCTGCCAGGCCCGGAGATCTAATGCCCTTCAGGCATCCTTGTCCGTCCCGTTGCCGGCCTCGTCATCGTCGCTTTCGGCCGTGACCCGCTTGCCCCGGACATGCTCTGCCACCTCGCCCACTATGCTGTCCAGGAAGGCCTGGTCTCTGCCCGTGGCGCCTCATCAGCTCTGTGCCAGAGAGCGCACAAGGGGGGTGGGCACTGGAGAGGGCTTTGATGAGGGCAGAGAGGAAACAATTCACGTGGGACACGACGACTCACCTCCCGACGAGTGTAACCGTGTTTCGTGACTTGCCCCACCGTGGGTAGCTCCCGACCTTGACGCCCTTGGGTTCGACCTTGGCTGCGAGCTCCGTGAGATAAGCGGCAATCTCGCTCTCGGCCAGAGGCGTCGATATTAGCACCCTCGTGGTCCCCTTGCCTGCCGGGTCTACAAGCCTCGGGAGGAGATGCGGCTTCAGTCCGTCGAGTAGCTTCACAACTGCGGTCCCGTCAGAATACGTGTCACACATCTCCTGGGCCATCGCTCACAGAGCCTCGGGACGCCCGGAAGAACATGGACGTTCCCGTTGACGACAGCGACGGGGACCCAAAGGTCCTCGTGGGGAAAGATGAATTGCTTGCCAATGTCTCGAGACTCGTCCGTGGGCAGTTCAACCATGCGCAGCTTGGCTTTGAGGGCGGGTGAGTCGGTGTCCCAGCTAAAGGTTGGCTGAGAAGGATGAGGCTTTGACAGCTTCTTCATCTTCTCAAACGCCTCCTTGTGAAGTTTAAGGGGCAGGTCAAACGCCTTGGCAATGGACTGATAGGTGATGTCGTCGTGCCTGGGCAGGCCATGGGTCAGGAACGCTTCGCTCATGTCGCACAGGGAAGCGGCTGTATGCTCACGTTGGACCAATCCCGCCACTGGAGAGTCTGGTCAGTATCTGGCAGCCCCAAGGTCTTTTGGCTTATCGGTACCTTGTGACGACAAAGTCGTAACGATCGCTCAACCGGCGAACCGCCTCTACAATCTCACTCTCATCGTCCTCAATCACCTCGATTCGCTTCAGGTTCTGGCCGGGTGTGAGCACGCGCCCGAACCATGAGTGGTTTTCTGACCTACAACTCCCAGGGAAAAGCACCATTTGGCCATGTGCGCCGAGTTGGTCTGCCAACGTCAATGCTCGAGCTCCTCAACATCAGGCATGCTGTTGGACGTGTCCACGCACATCAACTGTCTCGGGGAGCGTCAGCACGCGCTTCGGTCAATATCAGCTTAACTTCAATGGCCCATACCTTTCCGCCCAGAACCTCGTCGCCAATGATCAGGCACGCCGCCGTGTGGACGGTGCGCGAGCTGCGCTCATTCGCCGACGCCATCTTCACCAAGGTCGGGGCAATCGACGAGCCAGAGGGACGCGGAAAGTGCCTCGCTGCGTGGGACAGCCTAGACAACATGAATACCGACACGGTGTAGAGCCGGCAGAGGAGGCAGCGAGGAGGATAGTCGGGTGTCGGAACGAGCAGCGTTTCGGTACGGAGCCAGGTTGGAGGATTGCCCAGGGTGCTTCATGACGCAACCAAGGCCAGAGACGGCAAAGATTCTGTGAGATGGAGAGTACCGCCCGCAGCTGCAGCCGGGCCCAGGCGTGCAAGTACCTGCTAGCAGACTCCGAACGCGGGGAGGTAAGTATTCGTATGTATGTATGTACTCTGTACCTCCGGCCCAATTGGCGGGGCCGACGCGCTGCTTGATCCCGAAACACTCCAGTTCAACAGATATCCGTACCTCCGTCGAGAGTCCGCGACGACGCTTCCCAATACCACGGTCCGCTTCGCCCTTTGACTGCAAGGCAACAGGTACAAGCATCAGTTTCGGTGACTCCGGGCTGCACACAATGGTACCATGTCCGCCCCTCCTGGGCCGCCGCGCGGCTGACGAGAGCTTCCCAGGCGTCCGAGGCGCGGCTCTACAAGTTCTCGCAGGAGACCAAGGATCATTTGCGCAAGTTCCGCCTGACAACTTCGCGGGCCAACGACCCTCGGGCAGTCATATGTGCGTTTGATGTTCGATGGACGCTCTAGCTACCGGCTGGCCTGACCTGGCTGACCCGCGCTTCGGCACGCCCTCCTACCCAGACATGATCGACAAGAAGACGTACGAGATCCGCCAAGACGATGACAAGACGGTGTACAAGTCCCTGGAGGAAGTCGGGGAAGATTTGCCGGACCACTCGCCTCGCTATATCCTCCTGAGCTACCCGCTCACCCTGGTGCGTTCCGAGCCGAGCCGAGCCGAGCCTCTGTGCGCTCGTGGCTAATCCTGCCATGCGATGCAGCCCGATGGCCGGATGTCGGTGCCATACGTGCTGCTCTACTATCTGCCGACGACCTGCAACGCCGATATGAGGATGATATATGCCAGCGCCAAGGAGCTGGTGCGGAATACGAGCGAGGTGGGCCGCGTCTTTGATATAGAATCGGCCGAGGATCTGGAAGAGATACCTGGCAAGCTGGCATCTGGGCCATTGTGAAATAGGGGAGCCGCCACGGGTAACGGTCCGGGAGAAGATTGCGCTGCAGGGCTAAGGACGTGCCGGTCATGCAGGTCCCTTGTAGGGCCTCGGCCGGCCAGGTTGTGCGTGCCATGGTCGCCAGCTACAGCAGCCGGGGCCAGCGGGTTCATTGTATTCAGTCGTCTGGCAGCACGCTTCGGGCGTCTAGTCCCAGCTGGGCCGCGACCCCCTTGACCACCTCCTTGAATGCCAGACAGGCCGGGCTGTCCGGGAACGAGTCGAAGAAACTCTCTCCGTAGTCGCAGGCCATTCTGATGCGCGGGTCCAGCGGCACGGCCCCGAGGAAGGGGATGCCCATCTCGGCAGCCAACGCCTTGCCACCGCCGGTGCTGGGGCGGAAAATCTGGCTCTCGACCTTGCACTTGGGGCACACAAAGCCGCTCATGTTCTCGGCCAGGCCCAGGACCCTGATGCCCGCCTTGCGGCAAAAGTCGATTTCCTTGCGGACGTCGAGCAGCGACACCTCTTGCGGCGTGGTGACGACGACGGCGCCGTCAATGCCGCTTTCCTTGAGAAAGGAGTTGACGCTCAGGTGCTCGTCGCTCGTGCCCGGCGGCGTGTCGACGAGCAAGAAGTCGAGCTCTCCCCATTCCACGTCCTTGAGGAACTTCTTGATGAGCCCGTTCTTCTTGGGCCCGCGCCAGATGATGGCGTCGTCGCGGTTGGGCAGCATGAACTGGATGCTCATGACCCCGAGGTTGTCCATGACCCAGACGGGCGACCAGCCCGAGCCGCTCACGTGAATCGTCTCGTCCTCGACGCCCATCATCTTGGGGATGCTCGGCCCGCAAATGTCCGTGTCCATGATGCCCACGGCGCTGTCTGGGTTGGTCGCAAAGGCGTGCGCCAGCAGCGAGGTAAAGGTGCTCTTGCCCACGCCGCCCTTGCCGCTGAGCACGAGGATCTTGTGCCTGACGTTTTCCAGGCGCGCCGAGATGAGCGGAATGTCCGGGTCCGGGCCCTTAGGCGCCGCCGCGCAGATGGCCTGGTTCGGGCATCCGGCGCACGAGTCGGCCTTGCCGGCCTGCTGGGACTCGGGCCCGGGGCAGTGCTCCGGTTCCGGGGCCACGAGCTGCGGCTTTTGCTTGATGGGGTCGGCGAGCACCTCTTCGACGGGCTCCGGCTCCTCGAGAGAGGGGGCCATTGTAGCTGGTGGTTGTGTGTGATGGATGTTGGGGAGGAGTTGCTGACACTGGGTGTGCTAGTGAATCTTCTCTGTGCACGCTTAATAATGCCTTCGCGATCACGATCCAAGCGCCAAGTCACCCTCGGGATTCGGAGAGAAAAGCCGAGACTGTCTCTGTCGTTTTCCCGTCTGGCGATTTTTATTCCCATGAGCCAAGGAAACGACCATCCATGAGCGCAGCATTGGATCGGCTCATTTCGAATTCGACGGGCTCTAGGGTAGGCTCAGAGCAGATCGGGGCCGAGACTTGGATGTCGTTGGTCGGCTTCGTTCTTGGGTGATCGGCTGCATGGAATATGTACTCTGTAGTACCAGCAAATAAACGCCACAGTCTCAGGCCATTGGGGATTCATCAAGCAAAGGAACAAAAAATACGCCACATCACACACAAGCTGTAGATAGCACGCCGAGTAGATGGGTAAAACGATAGGTTCCAGGGGGAGTCGAACCCTCGCTGGCGGAATACGTGTTCAGAATCCGCAGTCATAACCGTTAGACCATGGAACCGATTGAGGCGGTGATCCGCTTCCCATGGTGTCTGAGAATCCGGTCTCAATTGATTACTATACCCCTAGTAAGTGGGGCATGGACCGGTCTTGGTGGGGTCAAGTGCCCTCCAATTTTCCTTTTTTTTCCCGAAGGCCGGCATGCACGTGGAAACTTATTAGCAGATTTTAACTCGCCCGTCTCGTGCCTCAACCCGGCTGCGACGCACCCCGTTCAACGAGATGGCCGATGCTACCATTAAGAGCTTGAGGGAGAGCCTCTGCTCCGAGTCTACGCCTCTGCCGGTCCGGTTTCGAGCCCTCTTCTCGCTCAAGCACCTAGCCAAGACGTCCGAGGGCGAAGATGCCATCGCCGCCATCGATGCCATCGCAGCTGGCTTTGCGTCGCCGTCGGCGCTGCTCAAGCACGAGCTGGCCTACTGCTTGGGGCAAACCGGCAATGGCGCCGCCGTCAAACCGCTGCGCGATGTGCTCTCCGATCTGCAGGAGGATCCCATGTGCCGGCACGAGGCCGCCGAGGCTCTTGGCGCTCTTGGAAGGGCCGACGACCTGGATCTGCTGAAGCACTTCCGGGACCGCGAAGGCGAGGACGTTGTCGTCAAGGAGACCTGTGAGATCGCCATCGACAGAATACACTGGGAGAATTCCGACGAGAGATCACAGGAGAAGCTGCGACAGAGGTTGGCCAGTCTTGCTCCAGCGGTCTACGTGCACCATGACTGATTCGAGTTAGCGACTTTGCCTCTGTCGATCCCGCACCTCCTATGCCTGAATCCGAAAAATCCGTCGACGACCTCGCCAAGCAGCTCGTCGACGTAAACCTGCCGCTGTTTCTGCGGTACCGCGCAATGTTTGCTCTCCGAGACCTTGCCTCCCCCCTGGACGCGCCCACCGCCGTCCCTGCAGTTCATGCGCTTGCAAAGGGCTTCAAGGACGAGTCCGCGCTGTTCCGACATGAGATTGCCTTTGTATTCGGGCAGCTGTCGCATCCAGCTTCTATCCCCGCCCTCACCGCGGCCCTCAGTGATGTGAACGAGGCAAGCATGGTCCGCCACGAGGCTGCGGAGGCGCTCGGCAGCCTGGGCGAGGAGGAGGGCGTCGAGGAAACCCTGAAGAGCTTTCTTCACGACAAGGAAAAGGTGGTTCGCGAGAGCGTCGTCGTCGCGCTGGACATGGCCGAGTACGAGAGAAGCGCAGAAACCGAGTATGCACTGATCCCGGAAGTTGCAAGCGCTACTGCCTAGGGACACGGATTGGGAATCTCGAAAGCCTGGAGGTAACCGCCCGGCTGCTTCTGTGCTCGCAGCCGATATGCGAGCTCCGGGAGGAATGGATTTCGCAATGAGATGCGCCCTCATGGGAGACGACATACTGCTATCACGACCATTCAGATTTATGTCGCGCCGAGCCTGCGCTTCCAATCGGCAGGTTTTCGGCCTTTAACGGGACATTGGCCGCGTGCCATGCTCTCAGGCAGAGCTCGAGTCGTTTCTTTTCCTGCGTTCGCGATTGCGGCTTCTTTCCGGAGGGAACCGGAGGCATCTAGCTCCGGCTTGGTCGATGTTGAGAAGCACGGCAGAAGCATCCCCGAGCCTTCTGGGCAGGGACCAAGCGGCCTCGAAACGTCACCTCTGTCCCCTGTGAGGTGGTGGAAATTATATGTAGCCGGTGAAAATGATCAACCAGGGATCTCAGTTGGGCCATCGTGCCGTGTCAAAAAACGTACGTACATACGTGGCTCTGATCTCTGATTGCGACAGCGCAGACAGATCAGGGCGGTTTAGCACTGGCTGCATCCCTTGTGGCGGCGACAAGGCACAGTGGGGCTGTGCCTGATGAGGCAAGGCGCGGCCGCCGCTGAGTGGACGCGAGCTATGCAGGGACCCACCCCATCTATCGATTGTCCACCTCAAGGAAGGCATGCGCGAGGCTGCTGCTTCTTAAAGTCACCTTCCGTGAACCAAGCACGACGCCGGACCAACGATGCGCCGAGCAACCTCATCCTCCTGACGGCACATTCCCGTCCTCAGTAGACTTCGGGGTGACTCGCCGAGCAAAGGCTTTTCATGCCCAGCCCGTTTCTTTCACGGAGCCCGAGCCGAACCACCTGCCGTGCCGTGCCGAGCCCCCGATGCGATCTGCCCGGCCACGAGAACCCGTCGGCCATGCCTGAAGCGTGGGAGCTGCTATTGTGACGACCGACAATATGACAGACATGCCGCAGCAAAACGCAAATGGTCCGAGAAATGGGGTCGATGCCTACCAGGGCTCGGTGCAGCCCCAGTCTTCCATATCGCGGCCGTTCACGCTGCAAGAGTCCTTGCCATTTTCCCCGCAGACCTCGACAGTCCCTTTTCTTCCCGGTCAGTAACCGCACGCCTCCCATCGAGCATCCGGTCCCACAAAGCCCATGACCTAACACTGGTGTTAGATATTATCCCAGACCCCAGCCTCGGATCTGGCTCGCCTGCCTTGCGCATCTCGGATCTCTTCCCGCGAGACGAGTATGACAAAGTGAACAGCGAGGCTACGATTCATCCACAAGGATCGAGGAGCCTCAAGCAGACTGCGGACTACGTGCTACATGATTTAAAGCCGTCGCAGAGAACCCACTAGTTCGTCTTGGCCCGCCCGCGCCGTGCGTCACGGCATCTACTGACCGCTCGCAGCAAATTCCCAGCTGTGCCTGCGGGCCTATCCCACTCAACTCCCGGCAACAGCCTTTCGCAAGGCCTCTCCCCGATCACGAAGAGCGTTTACGATAGGGTCGGAAGCTTCTTCAAATCGACAAAGGCCAACACCGCGAGTCCCAAGTTTATCAACGGCGAGACCTACCAACCTCCCAGGCCGAGCAGGGATTCCCCGTCTCACGGTTCCACCACCTCATCTCAGGCACACGGGTCTCGTCCAGAACCACGCGAGGCGTATAGGTCCCCCTCAGTTAGGATCGAGGTGGCCATACCCTCTAGAAAAACCTTTGACCCGTCAACGTATGTCGACGTGGGCCTGGACCGGGCGCAGGAGGTGAAGACGGCATCCGCTCAGCAAGAGCTTACGATCGAAGCCAAAATCCCGGCCCAACCCGAAGCCCCGCCCGAAACCAAGGTGCCGGTCGAAGCTCAGGCAACGATCGAGGTCAAGGTCCCCAAATCGACAAGCCGCACAACGACTCCCGCAGACCAATCGCCCTCGGGCGGCAGGGTTCCCGCGTTCAGCATCGTGCTACCTGCTGCTAACATAAAAAGAGAAGAGTATCTTGAAATCGCCGAGTGTCTAGATGCTCCGCATACTCTCTCAGCCCGGCGACACGAAAACCAAGACTTCGCCCAAAGCCAGGGCGTCACCGTCACGAGCCTAGACCAGCGTCAGAGGAGCGAGGCCGCGCTAGATGCACTCGAAACGCTGATGCGAACCGTGTTCACCGCTGTGGGAAACGCTCTGGCGATGGAACCGGGAGCCGAGCACATTGTGGCTCTGACAACTGATCAAGAACCCGCCATGACGTCCGCGACCCAACAAAAGATGCATGGCGCGATTCAGAAGGTGATTGGTTTGAAATGCTTCAACAGCGTCCCCTTGGAGAGTCTACTCAACATCATGAAGCTAAGCGACTCGAGCCTGAAGCAAGTGGACGGCCTGGAAGTTCGCATCGACGAAAGCTGGGACGAGGGCGGCATTGAGTCTTGGATACGACAACTATCCGAGCTCGAGACAGCGCTCAAATCTGCACGCACGTGCTTGCGCATCCTTTCAGGAGGCCGTGAGGACAAGCAGATCTACTCTGAGGCGACCATCCAGCGCTGTGTTGACCTCTTCAAGACCGTAACGGAAGATTTGGTCATTCCACTGGTTGAACTCCGCAACTCGGGGCCGACGGCGAGCCTTTTCAAGATGGTCCAGAAACACAAAAAGGTTGTTTCGTCTGCTTTCGTCTGCTGCCAGAAGCTGTTTGCTTTGCTTGCCGAGCTGGTCACCAAAATCGAACTCTCAGAGTCTGTGATCAACACACTCGAGTACACTGCGTCGAAACTCATCTTCGTGGAGAACGCTTACTTCGAAAGGGATTCGGCCATTGGCGTACAGAAATTCGACGGCATTCGGTCTGTCGCCATGGACATGCTTTGCCAGATTTTCCTCATCAAGCCGGAGCAGAGGCAAGGCATTATCGACGACATCTTGACCTCGCTTGAGAAGCTTCCTGTGGGGAAGCAGAGCTCCAGGCAATTCAAGCTCTCCGATGGTGGCAGCATTCAACCAGTTTCGGCGCTCATCATGCGCTTGATCCAGGCGAGCTCTGGGAGAGTGAGCATCGACGATGAGAGCGGGCGGGCTGCCATCCTACGAAGCCTAAACGACGGCGAAGCGTCCGAGGGAGAGGAGCCGCAGACGTCGAAAAGAAACCAAGCTTCGTCGACCATCACAACGGAAGAGCAGGGCGCTCAGCAGCATGCCGTGGCTGTCCAGGAGCTGGAAGCAAGTGCAGCACCCTTGAACGAGGCGGCGAGTCGCAACGCGTCCTACGTGATCAATTTCATTGTCAAGCGGGCCATAGGTTCGACAAAGTCTGGAGACACGCCGTACAGAAACCTCTTGGATCTCTTCGTCGATGACTTCACCACGTGCCTCGACTCACCCGACTGGCCGTCAGCCGAGCTCCTACTTCGGCTCTTGATGTTCATGATGGTGCAGCTGTTCGAGGCGGGCAAGACTGCTGCCCCTGCGAAGAACATGGCGCTGGAATTGTTGGGAGCTATGAGCGCCGCGATCTCGCGCCTTCGATCGCACGTCAAGAGAACCGCGAGCTCTTTTGAAGGCAGCGACGCGGGTGAATTATCACAGTATCTCTCGGACTTGGCGACCCACGTTCTCGAGCAGAAGAGCCAGATCGAACACATTATTGCCTGGTCTGGACCCTACCGGGCTACGTTGGAATACCTGCAGAGGCGCTACTCCGAGGACGCCCACCTAGCGAGTGCGGTTTCGCATATGATCACAGACTGGGGGAGCAAGATCCATGCCGGCTACGATTCTCTTCAAGAGGACGACAGCGAGCGAGACATGGAACTTGGACGATTGGCTTACCGCCTCAGGATGATGATTGATGACCGACAATGGTTATCCAACGAGTACACATTCAAAGCCGTGACGGCAAGCCAGGCCAAGTTCGCTTACTCAATCATCCTACTGCGATCACCCTTGTGCGAAGCATTTACCAAGATTGTCAACATCTTGCTGGGGTCTATGGCTAGCGATCAGGCAACCGTTCGAAGCAAGAGCTTAAAGAGCATTCATCAGGTTTTAGAGACGGACCCCTCGATCTTGGATGGCGATTCAACCGTCATCCAACTGATTCTCGACTGCTCGAGCGACTCCTCAACGCAGGTGAGAGACTCGGCTCTAGGCTTGCTGGGCAACTGCATTGGAATGCGCCCCGGCCTTGAAACGTCCCTGACTCCAAAAATCATCGAGCGGTTCCAGGACGCCGGCGTCGGGGTGAGGAAACGAGCCATGAAGCTTGCTCGTGACATCTACCTCCGTAACCGAAGCAAGGCATTGCGGAGTGCTATAGCAAACGGGCTGCTCCGTCGCGTCCAGGACCCAGATGAAGGAGTGCGCGACCTCTCGAGGCAAATGATTGAGGAAGTTTGGTTTGCGCCATTCTACTCCAACGAAAACACAGCAGCGTTCGAGACGTCGCTCACGGAACACGTGGCGCTCATCATTCAAACAGTCAAGACGGGGACCGTCACCGAGGTTCTGGACAAGGTGTTTCAAACGATACTCAGGCCACAGAACAGGTCTCTGGAAGGACCGTTTTCCGTTTGTTCAAAGCTGGTTGGGACCATGTTTGGGCTGATCGACAATCCCGACTCCGAGGATACGACTGTCCCCTCCGGACGCGATGCCTTGCAGGTCCTTACCATCTTCGCAAAGGCCGACCCGAAGTTGTTCAATCTTGAACAGATTCGTCTCCTCAAGCCGCAGCTGGCGAGCTTTACTGGGCGCGATGAACTGGCTGCATTTCGGGCCGTGACTGTCATATACAAGAGAGTACTGCCACAGTTGCCGACGATCCACTCCGAGTTCCTTGCCGAGGTTCGGCTCCAGCTTCTCAAAGGAATAGGGAAAATATCATCGCGCGGCGCTTTGGACGACTTGATTGCCTGCGCGCAAGCCGTCTGCGAGCTGCTCAAAGATTTCGCCCCCTTGGCAAACCTCGTCGCGTCGAGTCTGATGGGCATCCAAAAGCTGGGCAAGGGGCCGCTGGACAATAAGAGGCTCACTCATCTCTGTGCCTACGCAATCATAGTGGGGAGTGTCGGAAAGCACTGTGATCTGGATCGGCAGCTGCAAATCTTTAGGGACAAATTTCCTCGTTGGCAGGGAGACTCGGTACCTCGGTTGATAGTCGATACCCTTTCGCCGTTCTCCTCTGCGCCACAGTCCCTGGAGGCCAGAAAGGCGGCCATTGAAGCAATCGGACTGGTTTGCCAATCATGGCCGCGCAACTACGTCCTGGCCAAGGTCTACACGGCCTTCCAGCAGGTGTTCCAAGACCGGGTGCCGATCCTGGAGACGCTGATACTCCGGTCTTTCAAGGAGTTTCTCGTTACGGAGGAGAAGCGTTCCGAGGCTGGGGCCGAGGCCGGGTCTGGGGACAAGAAGAAGGAGCTGACCGTCATGGGCGGGACCAACTTTGACGACGTGGCAAGCGCCACGACGCAGCGATTCATGAAGGACTTTACACGAATCGCGCTGGGGAGTCAGGATGAACATGCTTTTTTGGCCATGGAGGTTCTGGGCAGCATCAACCGACAAGGCCTGACCCATCCCAAGGAAACTGGCGTGACGCTGATCACGCTGGAGACGTCGGCCAACCGCAAGATTGCCGAACTCGCCTACATGGAGCATCGCGCGCTTCACGAGAAGCACGAGACGGTACTCGAGAGAGAGTATATCAAGGCAGTGCAGTCGGCATATGCGTACCAGCGAGATGTGGTCAAGGACGAACACGGCGCAACCATGGACCCGTTTCAGTCGAAGCTCCATTTGCTCATGGAGGTGCTCAAGATCAGCAAGATGAAGAGCCGACAACGCTTCCTGGAAAAGCTGTGCGGGCAGGTGGACTTTGACCTGGGCAAGCTGGATGTAGCGGGCGAGGTACCACACCACGTTGGCTTCACGAGGTTCATTGTCGAAAACGTGGCCTTTTTCGAGTACCAAACCGTGGGCGAGGTGCAAAGCGCTGTGAATACGATGGAGAAGATTGTGGCAAGCACGGGGGCGCCGATTGCGCAGGCCATCGAGTCGGAGGTCTTCAACATGCGGATGGACATTGACGAAATGGGCCCGAGTGAGGTGCCGGCGGCAGGCGACTCGACGGGCGGGACGGCGGGAAGGGCGGAAACGGGAGGGGCAACATGCATGGATGGGGGTCCGGCCGAGGGGCAGACTGTGGAGTGCACGGGCCCCGGGCTCTCGGTGGAGCCCCGACGGCTCCGGCGACTGGCAGCAGCGTCGATGGTTTTGCTGTTGGTCTGGGAGGCGCGGACGCATATCCGGAAGCTCTACGGCATGGGAACGAGCAGGCACGACAGCAAGGCCAAGGCGCTGGCAAAGGACCTGAACAAGACGCCAACAAAGGTGCAAGGGGTGCATGGGGACAAGGTCTGGGAAGAGGTGGCGGCCCACATGAGTGGTCTGCAGAGCGAAGAGAAGATGGCGCGCAAGTGCCGGGAGTTTGTGGAGTTGATGAACGTGGACAAGGAGTTCAAGGTGGTGGACGAGGACGAGGGGATGGGCGTGGACGGGCCGGCGACGCCGAGCGAGGCCGAGGACGAGGGAGAGGGAGCGGAGAGGGGCAGGAAGCGCAAAGGGGGCGCGACACCGGGCGGACGCAAGAAACGGGCGCGGTCCAGCTCACAGCCGCGGAAACGGGGACGGCCGCGCAAGCAGAGCGTGGCGCCGAGCGAGGACGCGGAACTGGACGGGGACTGGATTTAGAGGCGTCTGGGAGAACTGGCTTGGGAGAGGGAAGGGCGAGGACGGGTTTGGGAGGGCGTCTCGTATTTCAGTTGGGAAGTGCTTCTGGCTCTGCATTTGCTTGCTGCCGTCTTGCTTGATGTTGATTATTTCTGGGGAGTCTTGGGGTGCATACGATGATACCTTTCTGGGGGCGCCCCTGGCGATGCAGAGAGAGAGAGTGATGAGGTGAAGGAACGAGTTATGCGGCAGGGGTGGAGAGAGCCAAGAGACGGGATGTTTGTGGGGCCAGTGGGGGAAGCGGAGTTGTTTCTGTTGCTTGATTTCGTTCTGTTGCTGGCGAGGTTAGAGAGGGAGGGGGAGAGGAAGAAGAGACGAAAAGTCGCGGCCAGTGTTTTGATTGAAATGGCTGGAATCTGAGCCGAGGTCATTTCCATGCCACCCACCACTGTCTGGTAGGTCAGTCACCCGCTGTATTCTGGGCGGGTAGGTAGGTAAGGTACTGGCTGCCTGGCTTGGTCACCACCACGTCGGGTTGCATCTACCAAGTTGTCCTCTCTCCCATCTTGCCGCCCCATCTTGCCATCTTGCCGCCCCGTCGTTTCGACAGCTGCCCGCCTGGCTCCCGTCTGTTTGCTCGACGAGCGATAGCGACACAAGTCTTGGGCGCCGGGGGCCCCCTGCAGCCCGATTGCCGCCCGTGATCTCGCACCCCTGCGGCACATCTCCTAGCCATCTTTTGGGCTTGGCCGGGGGCAGGGCACGACGTCATTCATTTTTCCCTTTCTGGACATCCAGGGGACCGACGGCGACGGCCGAACCAAGGAAAGCAGTTGCGGAACCGCCTCGACGACGGCTTTTTTTGACACTCGCTGCCATGTCGACGTGTGAGTCTCTGCCATTCATTCATTCACCTTGGTGGGTGACGGGCGAGGGAAAAGCACGGGGAGAAAAAGGAAGAAACGGGCGCCTCAGCGTCGTGGGCAGCCGCCTGTTCCCTGGCCACGGTGCCGTGCTATCCATGGCATGGGGACCGGGCACAATCACCACCACCACATTCGTCCCAACCTCCCCCCCCCTCTGTCTCTCTACCCATCGTCGCTTTTGCCATGACACCCCTCTCGTCTTCCTCTCAATCGCTAACCTCGTCGTCGATGCGCCGTCGGCCATGTCAGTCAACCACTTCAGAAGCAAGCGCCAGGCGCACGCCGTCAGTCGCTCCAGCTCTGATCAGGCCTGGAACCCCTTCCGCCACGTCAGCTGGGCCGGCGACCAGACACAGCGCGCAGAGACGTGGAGCGGCCGTCGGCTCGAGCACCAGCCCGTCGAGCCGCGCCATGGCGAAGCTCTAGCCCACGCCGCCACGGCCCCGGCGCCGCCCAGACTCGGCACTCCCAGCGGCCTCGAAACGACAAACCTCATGCCCGACGGCTCCAAGCACGCCGAAGAATACGTCGGGTCGGGCAGCGAGACCAAGTCGCCCTCGCACCGCTCCCCCAACCCTGGAGTCCCGGCAGGCCTCCGCAACAGGCGGCCCGACGACGAGAGCCCAACGGCCGTCGACGCGCAGGCCCATGACGCCGCTCCCGACGACGAGAGAAAGTCGGCGGCGAGCGACAAAAACGGCCTGATCCGCCATGTCCAGCCAAAGACGCCCTTTACCGTTGCAAACCAGCTCCAGAGGACCTTTCTCAGCTCGTGGATCAACCTCCTCATCATTGCCGCCCCCGTCGGCATTGCCCTCAACTACGTCCCCTCGGTCGCCCGCGTCGTCGTCTTCGTCGTCAACTTCATCGCAATCGTGCCCCTGGCCGCCATGCTGGGCTTCGCCACCGAGGAGATTGCCCTGCGCACCGGCGAGACCCTCGGAGGCCTGCTCAACGCCACGTTTGGAAACGCCGTCGAGCTCATCGTCGCAATCATTGCCCTCAACGACAACAAGGTCGCCATTGTCAAGACGTCGCTCATCGGCTCCATTCTCTCCAACCTGCTGCTCGTCATGGGCTGCTGCTTCTTCTTTGGCGGCCTGCGTCGCCAAGAGCAGTTCTTCAACACCACCGTCGCCCAGACGGCCGCCTCGCTCCTGGCCCTCGCCGCCGCCTCCGTCATCGTCCCCTCCGTCTTCGACGCCGCCCAGGACACGGGCCTCGATAAGGTCGCCGCCCTCTCCCGCGGCACCGCCGTCATCCTGCTGCTCGTCTACGCCGCCTACCTGCTCTTCCAGCTCAAGACGCACCAGACCGTCTTCAGCGAGCAGAGCCAAAAGGTGCCGGCCAAGCCGTGGAGCCGCGCCGGCCTCGGCTCCGGCGCCATTCGCCAGGGCCTCGCCATGCCCGGCTCCCTCATGGGCCACGGCATGCCCCATCAGAGCGAAAACGAGCGGCTGTCGAGGATGCTCATGAATCCACCCCGTCTCAACGCTGACGACGACGACGACGACGACGACGACGAAGAGCCGCAGCTGCACTTTGTCGTCGCCCTCGCCACCCTGGCTGGCTCCACGGCCATCATCGCCCTCTGCGCCGAGTACATGGTCGACTCGATCGATTCCGTCACCCGCGACGGCCCACTCTCGGTCGAGTTTGTCGGCCTCATCCTGCTGCCCATTGTGGGAAATGCCGCCGAGCACGCGACGGCCGTCACCGTGGCCATCAAGGACAAGATGGACCTTGCCATTGGCGTCGCAGTTGGCTCCAGCATGCAGGTCGCGCTGTTTCTGATTCCCCTGCTCGTCGTCATCGGCTGGGGCAAGGGCAACGACGAGATGAACCTCAGCTTCGACTTCTTCCAGGTCGCCGTCATGTTTGTCGCCGTCCTCTTGACCAACTATCTCATTGGCGACGGCAAGAGCCACTGGCTCGAGGGCTTTCTCCTCATCTGCCTGTATGCCATCATTGCCGTCTGTTCCTTCTGTGAGTCGCGACGCCTCCCTCGTTGCGTCGACAAGGGGCTCCCTTGTTCTCCTCGAGGGGACAGCCAACGACGCCAAAGTTTGCCGGCTTGCTGACAACACTGCTTCTAGATTATCCCGACTCGGCCACCAACGAGAAACAAAACGGCACTGGGTAATGCCGGCCTTTTGGTCCGGCGCGACGAGGCTTGTGACGGCCTTGCGAAGTTGTCTTCGATATCCATCTTGTAATACCTTGCTGGACCTTTCCCTTTCCATCTCAGCGCCCAGTGCCGTGGCGGTCTGGAGATGAGACTTGGGTTGTCTCATCTTTCGCCATTTACACCTACACATAGGCAGCACGATGCCTTCCTTCGCTTAGGGCTCGATGATTTCTTTACGTGGCTCTCTGCCTCTCTCTTCATACCCCTTCGTACGTTTTGGGGTGCGCAACTCGACGCGGTGGGCACGATGTGGTGCACGGCGGCTTTCAACTGCACCACCTCTCCGGAAGCGACAGGCTTAGTTCGTAAGCCTGATGTATATAGGCACGTATAAGGTTTCTACCTTGGCAGATGGCACGGCCGCGGGCCTAATCATGTGATGAAAACTTGCGACACCAAGCCGCCATAGCGTCTGTTTAACCATCTGCTACCCAACATTTCCGGTAGAGGCATTATAGGTTGCGCTGGAGCCGAGGCTTCAACTTGATTATAGACAAATCAACACGATAGGGACGGGGTAAACTATAGAGCTCAATATGCGTGTGTCAGAATCTCCCAAGCAACAAACAGGCTGTTGGGGCTTGGCCGGTCTCGGCAGATTTCCATGGCCATGCCGTTCTCAAACACAGTCTGCCCGCCCCGGCGCGAATTCAAGTCCTCGTCAGTCATGCATGGTCTTGGGATTCACAGGCCTTTCACCATCGCCGACGAGGCAAGGGGATTGGGCCAGTAGGAAGAAAACGCAGGTAGAAGGGGGGGGGCCATGGCCAGCAGCGTGTGTTAGATATGTATATTGGGCCGTGCTCCTTATGAACCGTGTTGGGTGCCAAGGGAGGGGAAATCAAGGTCGAAATCTGCCGTTGCTGCGAGGAGAAGTGCTCGAGCCCTGCCCCCCTCCTGATTCCCTCCCAGAATTATGGCTGTCATTTTGCTCTTGACCTTTGGCTGCTTGTCCCCCCCGCGCTTGCTGCCGGCGTTGACGACCTTGTCAGCCTCTAGGCCAAAGCCATCTCCATCCTGGAAAAGCGGTCTTGCCCCGATTCAAGAAACGAAACTATGGTCTCGATGACAAGGGAAAATATGAGTCAAAGTGTCTTGGCCGAGTTGGCCGACGGACATCCTTTGATAACCCGAATAACTTTTGATTTTTGTCCTGTCCAATAGGCATCACCTCATCACCTAGATTGTTCGAGATAACAACACACAAGAGGAAAACAAAAAGGTAAACAAGGGCGTTTCCAATGGGCGAGAAAGCAAGAGGGTCCAAGGGCTAGCAAGCCAGAACATGACCGCGTCGACTCCTCACTTACCCTTGGGCCCGAGCCCCAGGCCGTCAAACTGCAAGCTGCCCCTCCGCAGCAGCGCCATGGGACTGCCAACGCGCACGCTGCCCGACGCGGGGCTGCTACCTCCTGGCGCCGGCGCCGGCGCCGCCACTCTCTCTCCGCCCTCGCCGCCCAAGCCGGTGCCGCCAGCTGCAGCTCCGCCACACGCGCCCGTGCCGGCGCCGGCGCCGGCGAGCACGCCCGGCGGGAGGCCCAGAGAGGGGATGCTGGCCTCTGGGACGGGCTCGAGGGCCGACGGCGCAGCCAACGACGAGGGCGTGCCGTTGACGCGCCTGCCCTTTTCAAGCGTCTCCCTGTAAAACGCCTCGAGGGCGGCCCGGTCGTTGCAAAATATCTCGAGCTCGTCCTTGAGGCTCTCGGCGTCGGCGCGCACTGCTGGCGCCTTGAAAGCCTTGGCGGCCTCGGCTGGCGGCGCGAGCGGGGAGAAGCGGTGAAACGTCGGGCGTACCAGCGGCGACACCATGGCCGTGGGCTCGGGCAGGTTGTAGGTGCTGAAGCCCGCGAGGCCCATGGAGCGCCCGCCGCCCCGGTCGAGGTGCGGCTGGTCGGCCGTGCTCAGGGAGCGCACCTCGTCCCGCGCGGCGCCGACGACTCTCTTGTTATACAGCCGGTTCGCCAGGACGAGGAAGTTGCCCTCGTGGGTGATCTGGGCCAGGAGGACGCCCGAGCGGTGGATAAACTGCGTATACTGGTAGTCGGGCTTGCCCCAGGAATAACGCACCTCCACGTTGCCCGGGAAGTTGGACGCCGCCTCCAGGTCGAGGACAAAGTCGAAGCTTCGGAGTATGGCCGTCTGGTAGAAATGCTTGCTCGGCGCAATCTGCGGCCCCAGCGAGTTCGGGTCATGGTAGGCCTCCGGTTTCTCGTCGGGGGGCCGGGCGGCGAGCTTGATGGAGCAGGGCTTCCGAAACGGATTCGACTCGGTGATCCTGCTGGCCTCGTGGATGGGCACCTCGACGAGGCGTAGGCCGTACTGACTAGCCTCCCTCTCCCAGCCCTCAATCACGTCCTGGACGAGCTTGGACGTCGCGTTCATCCAGTCGATGCGTATGTGGAAACAGTTGTCCGGGTTGTGGAGGCGGTCATAGTGCAGGTCGATGCGCTCGGGACGGTACGACCGCTTGCGAGGATCAATATCGTACCTGATCATTTTGCTCAAGACGACCCGGGGACGGTTATTGGCCCCGAACATCGTGTTAAAGGTGGGCGTGGCCGAGGCCGAGGCCGGGGACTGTCCATCCGTGGCCGAGCCGGGCGGTCGGGGAAAGCTGCCGTGAGGCGAGTCCCGGACTCCTGATTCCGACAAGGGCGTCGCCGGGACAGAAACATCCCGACGCCTCGAACCGAACCAGCCAGGCTGCGGCCTCGCAAAATCATGGGCGATCTGGTAAAAGTAGTTGCCGTCTCGGAACTTGTGTCGCTTCTCCACGTGAACAAACAAGCCCTTGTCCCTGTCGCTTCGCGCTTCCAGGCCGTCCCTTTCCCTGTCCTTGCCCTTGACCTCGTTGGGAAGCATCAGAGCGTTGCCCAGTTGCTCCGCCTCCTCGCGATCCGCAAGGTCTTCGAAGTTGTCCAGGAGCCAGGTGGTCATGTCGGACCCGATAAAGGCGGCATTGTGCAGGCGTAGGTGCCACCGCCGGTTCCGCAGAGGCACGCCGCCATTTTCCAACGGCTGTTGCATTGCCTCGGCCAGGGCCGTGAGGTTGATGTGGGATTTTTGAAAACGCTCCTTTCTCGTCACGAGCTTGCCCTTGCGATGGGCCCCTTCGAGGCCCTCCAGAAGCGGGAGCGTCTCGAGCTCGGCGGCAATAACCACGGATGGATCTTCCGTCTTGTAAACAATGTCCAGAGGGTTCTGGCGATTATCCCGGGTCTGAAACCGTCTCTCCGACGGCGGGAAGAAACGGTGTTTCTGCCACAGCTGAGCCAGCCGCTTGATCCCTTCGATGCGGAGCTCTTCGGGGTTGTCGCCCGTTTGCGTCCTCTGAATCGACGGGTGCCTGGGGCTGAGGGGAATCAGCACAAACCTCGCACGCCAGAACCTCAAGCTCTCCATCATCTCCTCGTGATGGCCGGCCAGGTACGAGTCTATGGTATTCCAATTACGTTCTGGATTTGGCGCAAGAATGTCAATGTGCCTGGTCTCGTACTGGGAGTCGAGCAGGGTCCGGATTGCCGGCTTGTATATGGGGGAGAATCCCTGCGACGATGCCGAGGGCTGCGTCGGCTTGCGCACGTAAATGGTCACCTCGACCTCTGTGCCGTTTATGCACGAGAGCTGGTGTATGGTGTTGCCGACCGACATGAATAAGCTGGTGCCGTCGTCAAGGGGCTGGTCGCGGGAAAAGACGTCGGCCACCTTGATAAGCTTCTGGCCAAAAGCCCGCGCGACAGATGGCCCGACGACAACCTGAAAGCCCTGGGAGAAGCGCATGCTGATGAGTTCTCTGATAAACTCCCTGCGCGTCCGTGTCTCGTCAGCCATCTCGTCGTCGAGATTCTGATCGACGTTGTACGGATGCCGCTGATACTCGGCATCGAACTGGGCCTTTGATGGAAAGTATTCCGTCGTCAAAGGCACTGCGGCGGGGCAGCAGAACGTCTTCCACCTTTGCACCCTCATATCCGACGTCCTGGGAAACACGTGCTGCCATCGGCTGTAGAGTGCCGTGTCGTCTATGCGGTGGCGCTCGGGATTCGACGGATTCAACAGGCTCAGCCAGGGGGTTATTGTGTTTGTCGACGAGAGCGTTGATGGCAGTTCAGGCACCACCCCCGCCCGCAGCTTATTGGTATATACTTTCTGCGCATCTTCGGCCCGTAACGCATTCGAGTAGCCAACTTCGCCTTCGTGATGCCTGTCTCGCCGAGCGCCGGATGGCTGCCAGGCCAGTGATGGTGGCATCAATTGGCTGGCCGTTGGGGTGACCTGGGAATGCCCGTCCCGTTTCGTTATGGGTATACTCGGCGTCGCAAAGAAACCCTCAACTACCGACTCGTTCGTATCTGATCTGGGCCGATGCGCAGACAACGGAGATTGCTGACTGACAATGGTCTGCGGTGTCGACGGCCGGAGCTCCGAGACGGATCGCGGAGTCGACGGCGGCCGCAGATCTCCTGGGACAACGACCGAGGCGCTGACCGTCTCCGCCTTGACTTCCGCGATTGCCGCCTTGGGGGCGGCTATGCCAAACCCACGTTGCCCCAGGCTGATGTGTCTCATAAACTTGGGCGGCCTGAGCGACTTGGGCGGAGCGACTGCTTTTGCTACGCTGACTGGCGGGTCGAGAGCCTTCTTTGCGGCAGCCAGAGTCGGCGTCTCCGCTTCAGCAGTAGTCATAGAGAACTTCCTAGAGACTGGCGCATGGGACACTGCTTTCCTTTCGGGAAGAGATGATCCTAAGACGCTGGGATCCTCTGCCTGCGGCCTGCGAGCCACATCATCCAATTCGGCTCTGTGCCTCGTTGGCTGGTGGTACTGTCGGCTAGTCGAAAGACGGCTCCGTGAATCGTCAAACTCCTGGAGCTGCTTCCACACCGACTTGTCCCCTGGCCGAACCAGCCTGTCGGGCACAAACTTCTGAATCCCCATGACACTTTCCACCAGGGTCTCGGGAACACGGCGATTCGGCGAATGCAGGACATCGCCTAGCCGATCCTGGCGGCGTCGCGAGCTGGGGTTGGCATCGATCGCCTGCGTCGGATAGTGAGCGTCTGCCTGCAATGGGGCTGCTTCTATCTCGTTGACATCCAAGACGCTCCTCATTTGCAAGTCGTACATGCGACAGCGAAGCTTGAACTCGTCCTCATCATCTTGCTCGACCTGGTTAGATACAGTCAGCGCGATGCCCGCGTAAGACAGCGTCTCGTCGGATGCGCCCGTCCAAAACGACACGTGGAGCCATTGCGGCAACGCATAGCACCATTCCTCACTCGCCGCCGTGAGAGCCAACGACTCAATGCGGCGAACGACGGTAGAGGCTTTCGTGGGCGAGAATGAAGACGCCATGGACTGGTAGCTTCCGACAGTAGGGGTCGGCTGATTTGGAGTACTGTCGTGGCTGTGGAATGATCGCGACAAGGTGGCCCCAGGTCCCGACGGCCCATCTTCAGAATATTGAGGGTTTCTATACTTGAAGAGGGGGGTGGAGTGGAGGGGCATCCGGGGCATGCAAATCAGGTCGATGCCAATGCCATTGCCCACCAGCGCCTCCGTCGTTCTCCGCAAAGTCTCGTAGTCGACCTCAAAGACGCCCGGTCCCGGTGTGATGACGGCGATGGAGATGCCGGTGCGCTTGAGGTCTCTGTCGATGTAGTCGTGAGCAAACTGCGTAGCAGCTAGATTAATCGCTTCAAGCACGTTTCCGTGGATGGACAAAGAGGACTCGGCCTTGACCCTGTTCAACGCCCCGTCCTTGGCCGCCTGCTCGTCAAAGCACGGGCCAAAGGTGACGCTGGACATTTGATGGTGCAGGCTGATGTCTCGCCGGAAAAAGTTGAACTCGCGCTTGAGCTGGTACAGGATCTTTGTCCACTCTCCACTGGCCATCTGACTGACAACAACGCGGTAAAAGTCCTTGTACGGCCGGCGATTGCCCGACGGTTGGATGCCCGTGTAATAGTCGCAGTGCAAGGCGCTGCTTGCGAGCTCGTTGCTGAGGCCAGTGTCGTACTCGACGCGGGCGAAGAGGACGATGCTGACGAGGTGCTTGACCTTCAAGAAGACCCATCGCTTGAACATGGCGGGCAGGAACCCATTGACCACCTTATCAAACATGATTTCACCAGAGCTCTCCGAGTCAAAGTCCCACATTTCCCTTGCCATCTGGATGAACAGGACATATCTCGCGGACTCACTGCGGAAGATGGGACGGGTATCGCGGACAAAGAAGGCCGAGTGAACTTTTTTGCCCTCGACGAAGACTGCCGTGACCTGTGCCTTGATGGTGCCTAAGAATAGGATCGACTGCCCCTTGTAGACGGTTCGCTGCGTCAACTCGCCCACCGTCAGCCTCCACATGTCGGCTCGTGAAAGATATTGGTCTTTGAATGTCAGCTCGACGTGCGTCGCCTCTGTCGCGGGCCGGTCCTTTTCTACCTTGAGAGACTTGGTCAGCTAGGGGCAGAGCAGAGTCCGGAGCAAGCTGGAAGCGCTCACAGGGGCCAGTAGAACCTGTGTGCCCTTTTTGATGCCAAAGGCATCCGCGATGTGCTTGACGACATAGACCTCGACATCGGGCTGGCGGGACTTGAGCTCTTTGGGCATGTCCTTTGCGACAAATATGAACCTATTGTGGGCGCAGTAGTCGTGCTCAACGTGTCCGCCGAGCGGCGGCTTGGAGCCATCGCCGCCATCAGAAGCCAGCTGCTTGTTCAAACTGCCATACGCCGCAGAGGATGTCCTTGAAGAGTCGCCCCGCAGCGGCGTAATAGACATGAGCGAGCCGGGCTTGATGTCGGACCCGACGAGGTCGAGGTTGAGCAGGACCTCGTCCTTGGCATAGCCTTCGTTGACAACGACATGGCAATACCGCTCGGGACGGCGCGATCTATGTTCCTTGACCGTCGAGTGCGTCGATGTGCTCCCCGGAGAGCCTGGAGGTTCGGCGGCTAATGCGCGATCGTAGACGGAGCCGCTCGGCTGGCGGAGATGGGACCATCGCGGGCCCTTGCGCGGCCCGGACGGTGTCGCGCCGCCATGTCGAGACATGAGGCCGGGCAGTGTCTCATGGCAGTGACGGGACCGTGGGGGAAGCGGACTGGCGCTCCGGGTGGCGGAGTTTGCTGGCGCAAAGGTTGAAGCTCACGAGGAGGTAGGTCGGCTTGTCACTTGACGTCGCGGCAGAATCTACTTCACCGCCTGCCCCTTTGGCGACAACAGAGGGTTTCCTAACCGCCCCTCTCAGAGTCTCAGACACTCGCATTGGTGTAGGGCATTTTTGATCCCGGGACTTCTCGGTGTTCCCGGGGCAGAGACCGCCCAGTTGGCAGGCAAATTCCAGGAGCGTCCCGGCGAAGACGCTCGACTTGTCGCGGAATCGCGTCGCCGCCATCGGACGCCTGCACCCATGTTTGCTTGCATGGCAAACCAACCGGATAACGAACAATCCAGGAATATATGGTTCCATTTCTCGAATGCATCGGAGAGATTCAGCCATGCCCAGCCAAAGCGCAACCTCGCAGACCACCGCGTTGTCCGTGTAAGATGCAAAAGACCCAGCTGGGCCGGCCCCATCAAGCGATGTTCGAATAACGAGCCGTACGTGCTCTCTGTATTTAGACTACTGCGCAAGCTCCGGCCCCTCCTTTGCCCACCCAGCAATGCTTCCCCGCCACAGGGCTGATGAGCCTTATGTATGTGCAGAATTGGGCGTGGAGTGCTCTTAAAGGAGGCGTAGTGCAGCGACGATTTAAGCCTCTTTCGTCACCCGATGCGGTAAACGAGCAACAGTAGAGAGGGGAGCAGCCGATACGCGTCTCTCCATGGCTGGGTATCACACTCGCCCAAAGTTCCTGGCACAGGCGGACAGTCGATCGGTCTGGACTGGCCGGCACGCGCATCGAGAGCTCCGCCCACTTGTCCTTGATGTAGCTTCGGAGCAGCTCAGTTCGGCCTGCTGCGAAGTGCTCAGGCACGCCAGTCACCCGCCACGGCTCGTCTGCAGTTGTCGCGTAAAGGCTGCCTGACTGCTGTCAGTCTTCGTCGCCGACCTAGCTGGTGGGTAGCTCATGCCCGCTTTCCGTACCGAAATCTAACTGGAATTTGCACTCGCTCCCTTGCCCTGGTCACAGATGCGTTTCATTATGTGAGAATTCGTGCCAACACAAGTGGTTCTGCTTGTTCTCACAACCTCACTCTTACTTCCATGATGATTAGCTGAGCGACG
Source organism: Ophiocordyceps robertsii (assembly GCA_027405785.1). Taxonomy (NCBI): domain Eukaryota; kingdom Fungi; phylum Ascomycota; class Sordariomycetes; order Hypocreales; family Ophiocordycipitaceae; genus Ophiocordyceps; species Ophiocordyceps robertsii. The sequence goes on from JAPEBW010000294.1 coordinate 27,603, forward strand.
TGTTCGGGTTTGTGGTGGCCCTGATCGCAGTCGTGGTTCGTTCAGACATGATCAAAACCGCTTTCAAACTCGATTGTCACCCGCCCTCAGACTTTAGAGCACCCATATCCGGCACCCAAAGAATACATCTTTGGGTGGCAGCGAGCTACAATACACGGCGCCCTTTTCAATGGCGTGTTCCGGCTCGCCCTCAGCGTAAGCATCATCGTACAAGTCATTCAAAGGTTCCCCGACATTGCTCGCGAGTCAAGACTCGCATGCTTGGAACGTGAGCTAGTATGTCTAAAACTTGATCGTTGTAGTCGTCGAAAATCCAAGGGCCGTCTTGATTGTGGCGGGTGGTTGGCCTGGGCTTGAACGTCCTGGCCCCGACGTTTGTCCACGGTTAGTCCTGCCGTCTCTCGAGCGAGGATGACGCTGAAAGGATTAGAACACGACCACGGGCATGGCCATGGCCACGGCGGCTGTCACGCGATCCATCCTGAAAGCCAAGAGGAGTTAGTGTCTGAGATGCGAAGAGAAAACACAAGGAAAGCGTATGACTGTGGCTTTCAAGATGCTGAACCCGTCATGCAGCACGGCAAGGTGTCCGTGTCGCCGGGGCCCGGAAGTGCCCGATAGGCGTCGCCTCATTTCAAACTTGGCCTATCTATGCAACTCTCTCCTTTTCGTTGGGCGTTGGGCTTCGCGTCTTTGACTTGGTTGTACGTAATCAAATAATCCATGATGATGCTCGCGTTGGCTGCCGGTACCGAGATGACGGAACACTCGAGCAAGACCGCAATCCGTCGGTATCGGGCGGAACCCCTTTTTGCGACTTCGATGGCTACGCGGTGGCTCAGCTCATGTGGGCGGTTGCAGGGGGGCCAGATCAGCCGGGATGCAGTCTCAGCCAGGCATGCCTGAGGCTTGACGAGTCGAGTCGAGTCGTGGGTGGGCTTCTAGAAGCCGTGGCGCCGAATCCTCCCGCGGCCCGCCCCCGAGCTTGGCGCTGCGACAAGTCTGAGAAAATTATTAATGAAGCTCCGTCACCCTGGCATTTGCCAAGACGACGCGCACGGCTGATGAGTCGCTGCAATAGCGTCGCACTGAGCGGTTTGCGCATGCCGGTTTGCCCCTCAGGGATTGGCTTGCGCGCCTCCGAGCAAAGAAGAAAGCCAGCAGGGGGCGGCGATTTGCAGCCGACGGGCTTCATGTTGCGTCACATCACCTACCTGGATGGTGTACTGTATACGAAGTAAAAGAAAAATAGCAGCTAATTTTAGACGTCTCAACGAATGCTGCCGAGCCGCGACCTGACTGCCGCCCACACTGCGCGACGGTCGGACGCCAGAGGTGAGGAGGCAGCCATTCGATCTGCAGACCTGGGTCATCCAGGATGCCTGTCGAGCTGTGCGAAGACATGCCTTGCTGTATGCATGTTCCCCGTACTTTGGACAGGACGCTCACGGGCGAGCGTTTGTGCGACGCTCATTTGCTCTGCGATGCGCGGTCAGGGGCCTCCGGGAGCAGAGGCGCCCACGTGATGAGAGTTCCCGGTGTTGCCGCCTCGTTTTCAAGGACTGTTGTATGTACTATAGAGCGCCGAGGCCTGTTCCTCTTGCTCGACATTTCAACAGGTCGTGATTCCGGTTCACTCCTGTTTCGCTCAAGCGGCCGGGGTGTTTGCCCCCGTCTGTCACCCGTCTGCAAGATGCCGTCATTGGTGCCGGCACCCCGCGACGTTGACATGACACTAGGTCTGTAGGTATGCGTCCGTCATCAGGAACGGCCGTCGTTGGAGCAGCATCATGCTGTAGCCGCGGGCCTCGTCGTCACCGGCGGCGGGGATGCAAAACTGTGCGACGGTCCTAGGCCGCATGGTCGGGTGCGGCCGCCGCTCGGTTGGCTGCCCTTGTGACGTCTGGCGGTCGATTGATTTGTCGGTCAGGAAGCTGGCATGATGATCTGTACATATGTGGGCACATTCCCGTCCGACCTTTGAAGGAGGGAAGGGCCGGGGATGGAAGGGGCATGGAAGGAATCCAGGACCCTGTCCGCCTAAGCGATCTTATAGCGGGGTTGCGCAGACACCCCTCCATTGTACCGACGAGTACGGATACCTACTACCTTGTAGAGACTCTGGCCGCCTTCTCCCCCACACATTACGCATCACGGCTCACCGGTCAGGTCAGGGTGGACAAATCTCCCGGAGTCGACGTATCTACATGCACAATGTGCTCATACATGCCCGCGTATTGAGCAATGATGGGACTTGTAAGACGGTTTCGTGTACGAATACACATGTGTTGACCTCCCATGGCTACCAGGTATCTACATAGGTACCTAGGTACTGTGCTAAGCACATGTACCAGCACCTGCTCTGGCCTCATCCTCATCCTCATCTGCGCTCCCGAGCCGATCCGACCCTCGTCCTGATTCTCCCGCCCTTGTTGGCTCGCAAGACTGGAGCAAGCGCTCACGGGCAGAAGCGGTGTCCAACAAGCACGAGAACAAGGCTGCAGCCGGCGCTTCTACAAGCCACCGCCTCAGACACGGCAACGTGGACAACCAACAATCACGGGCGCACATGACGCTGGATGCAAACTGGCGAGGCAAAGCGAGGCGGGTGCTGCCATTGGTTTCCCACGACGTGCCCTCACCGCATTTTCGATGCGGAGGGGGAGCTGACGATGCACATGCGTGCACGTCTGCGCTGGTTGGTTGGCCGGGCACGACTCGCAACGACGGAAGCCTGTGTAAGCGAGCCACTTGCTGTAGGTGGCAGGTAAGGTATGTACATACTGTAGTTGTGCATGCATGTACAGTATGTATGTATGTACGTGTTGGTCGTCTACTGTACCTACATACTGTATGTACAGTACAGAGTACTCGGGTGGCGGACGCGGAACGCCCAATACATGGCATGTGCCGTGCAAAGCAGGTAGGCAGGTACTGTATGTTCTGTACTCTGTAGAGCTGAGGCGAACAGCAAAATATCCAACTATGCAGTTGGTTGATAGATGCTACCTACCACCTACCTAGGTAGGTAATGTACATACATACCTATGTAGGTAGACATGTGGACAGCCTCGTAGGGAAAAGCCTCTTGATCCCGACGGGACGCACCAAACTAGAGAGCATCCGTACCTCGACAGCAGACGCAGCCGTACCGAGCATGTACATACAAGCTCCGTTGGCACACACACACAAGATAAGGCACCCCCAGGCCTGTCTCAGTCAGTCCCACCTCGCGACCCCGGGACGGGCCACGGGCCTCGACGGGTACCTAGAGTACTTGGGAGGGACCTGCTTTGTAGCCGCATGTCCGTCGCGGCAGCTGGTTGGCGGCCCTTCCCCGGCTTCCCCGGCCCCCCCGGCTCCCCCTCATCTGCCATTCCGGTAGGGAGCTGCTCGGCCGCGGGGCCAGAGTTGACCAGAATGACCGACGGAGACGATCCGTGCCTCGATGACCTGTAGCATCTCAACCTCGGCATGGGTCAAGGCAAGGCCAGGTCGAGCTGACCATGGGTCGCGAGGCCCCTGGCCCTCCGGTCGGACTTTGGGTCCCCGTTGGTGCATAGGTACCTACCTACCTAGCGGACGACGTATTCCTACATGGGCTGGTATGTACATGAGCACCTAAGGTACTCAGGCACTGGGCATTCATACCCCCGACCCGGTGCTACCGGAGTATCCGTGTATCTGTACGACTTTCCACAGGCGCCTCCGCTGGTGTCGTTGCCTTCTCGCATCAAGAGGCTCGGGCTTAGGACAACTGCACACCCGGATTGCATGAATCAGGAGACACGCCCTGTTCATTATTTATAGAGCGAGATCTGTCTCTGTAGCGCATCGACGCACAAAAACCCGACATCCCCCTGGCGTGGCGTGCGCTTCCTACCCACATAATGTACATACCAAGATAGGTATGTACCTACCTTAGGAACCTCCAGAGTATGTACTTTGTGAGAGTCTGTGATTGGCATGCCGCCGGCCGACCCGGCATGGCGCATCAACACCACCCTGGCTGTACTTGTACGGGTTCTCTGAGCCCACCCAGTGCCTCGCTGGCGTTAACCGTGTACTGCAAAGCAGAGGAGGAGAATGGTGCAAAGAAACAAACCATTATTCAGCTGCCTGGACCAGCGTCTCTTGGCAGGGTTCCGGATCGAGGTTCAGGTATGTACATACTCTGTCTGTATGTACATAATCCTAGTGGGTTGCGCCTTGGGTTCCGGGTACCCAGGGAGGGACCAGAGAGGGAGGTACCTACTGCGTTCCCACCAGATAAGTGTAGCATCGGCCGCCTCCCCGCCCTGCCTATTCACCAGATACCTAGGTACCGGCCTGGCCTGCCTTGCCTGGTACCTACCTAGGTACCTGGTAGTTGACCCGGCTTTCTGGTTCTGCTGCTGTCGGTGGTCGCTTGCGCTGATCCAACCATCTTGGTCCATTCGTCCCTCCCTCCACTCTCTCAGCTTTACGTCTCGCACTCTCGCCCCCCATTCTGCTCCTGATATTACTCACATCTGTCTCATCTCATCACCGCCATCTCCTCCTTTCCGGCCTCCTTTCCGCGTCACTCACTCTCTCCCCTGGTTCCGCCTCTCGTCGTCCGGAAAGTAGCGTTCCCCTCTCCCTTGTTGCCAGCCAGCGACACAACGAAGACGAAGACGACGACGACGACGAAGACGACGACGACGACGACGACAAGAACATCATCTTCACCGCGGGGAGAAGCTGCCGGCAAGCTCGCCCAGAGCTTCTCTACATCTCGCCCCTGGCTTGACAAGACGAGCTTCTTCTCCTTGGCCCGCCCCTCGTCCCCAAAGGCGGTCGAGGCCCATTCTTTGCCCCATCCCCACACTTTCACCGCTCGGCGCCCTTCCGGCTCTGTGCACGTTCTTTTCTTCTTCCCTCCACCCCTTTCTTGCACCCGACAGCTGAGCACGGCCTGGCCGTCGTGACACACTGCGTCGTGCATCTGTCCGTCGCCGCGCGTTCGTCTGCCAAACAGTATCACCTCCGGCCGATTTGTGCCTCCTTCACTCAAGGCACCTCCAACAGCTCCATCGCCCAAACCGTGGTTGCACCATCTTCTCCTCTCCGCTACCGGTTTCTACCGCGCTTCCATCGCCTGTCATTCGCCCCTCCCCGGTGCCGTCTTCAATTCGGCCCTCATCTACCCCTGTACGCCGCCGGCCGTCTCGACGTCTTCCGGCATCGCTTGACTATGCATGAAGCGCGAGATACCTTTCTCCCACAGCCGCTGACGATGGCGGCTTGGCTGGCCTGAGCTGGCTTCCACCTCCGACCCCACCAGATCCCGGTCCCTTTGCGTCGCCCTGCCACGGCTCTTCGTCATCCACTTCCTACCGCCGTCGCGCCCATCCGACTCGCCCGCCGACCATGCTCGGCCGGCTTCTCCACCTTGGCTCCGGAGGCTCCGTGACTCCCCAGGCCCAAGCCGCCAACAGCGCCGCCTCGCGCCCCATCCTCTCCCTCGAGTCCGTCCAGGAAGACATCCACACGCGAAACCTGCTCTTCCCGGATGCTCACGCCCTTCACTTGCATCGCAACGATCAAGTCTTTCCTCTGTCAACAGCCCCGGCCACGCCGTCAGCTTCTGCCGCCAACGCCTTCGACTACAGCGAAGACATCGAGCTCGACGTCCGCGACGTCCGCGTCATTGTTCTGCAGGATGCACTGGGCCCGGCCAACGCCTCTCTGCTCTTCGACAGCCACCCTTCCCCAGAGGCAGCCGCCGAGCGCTCCCCGGCGCGCAAGGATGTCAGGAAGCCCCCCATGTCGCCGCGTGGTGATATTGGAGGCCAAAGCTACGTCTCGCGGCCGCTCGCCAGCCAGTCAGAGAGCCCCCAGCATCGCCAAGGTGCCTTCGATCGCCGGGCTTCCGTTCACAGCAGGAGCCAAAGCTACGCCGAAACGGACGCACAGCGAGCAGCCCGCGAGTATCGGGAGGAGTTGGCGACTTTTTCGAGCTGCATCTTTGGCAATTCCGAGTTGATGGCATACAAGGGCACCTCGACAAAGGTCCACGTTGTGCCGAGCGACTCTCGGCCGGCGGACCACTCTCCATCCGTTTTTGGAGACGGTCGGAGCTCCATTGGTCGTTCAAGCGGGCGCTCGAGCAAGCTGTCCCAGTCCCTGTCGTCACAGGCCGTCTCCCCGATCATTGGACCCCCTGTCCCATCAGGCGCCGGCACCGCTTCGCGCCAGATTGATAAGAAAAAAGTTCTCATCACGCGTCTCTTCCCAGTCAACCTTCCCGCCGAGGATGTCGACAACAATGTTCTGCCTCAGAATCGCTTCTCCGACGACAATGGCGCTTTCCCCTTCCCCGGCCCTGGCGAGGATCCCTCCCCAAAGAAAAAGTCGCAACCTAAGCAGCGGCGCACGCCCATGTATGCCGTTGTCCTGGTGGTGCAGTTGCCTCGCTCCTCGTCTCGAATGTCATCTGCCGCGCCCCTCAAGTCCATTTTTCGCGAATGTGGCTCCTACAACGATCAGGACCTCTTCTCTTCGTCCTACAACTCGACCAAGGCCGGCTGGAGCATGCCCGGATCCGGCAACTACGGAGACGTTACAGACTCTTCATATTCGATCGACATGGAGGACCGCATCGACTCCTTGACCCAACATTGGGACATCATTATGAGGACTTTGACGCATCTTCAATCCATGGTAGCCACCACGCTCCATACCATGCTCAAGCAAGCCGACCTCGCGTCGCCCGGCCCGTGTGCGTCGCCCGCTACCTCCAACGTTGTGTCTCGGACCCCCTCGATGTCGGACAGACGAGGCCATGACATGACTCGCGCGAAGCCATCCAAGGGTACCACCAAGCTCGTTTCCTTGTTACCAAACTGTCTGGCAGACGACAGCAACATTGCGTCCGAGGTGGGGCTAGCCAGAACCAGAGTCGTCATGGGCCTCAGTGCTGCCAGAGTCATCACGGGCCAGGGGCGTTGGGGTATCTGGCGCGACGAGGCCATCTGGACGGCCAGGTGGGCCATGACCATGGACCACGGGCAGTTCTTTTACAACCTTCTGACTGGCTTCCTGGCCATCCACACCGACTGGTTGCAAGCACTTTGCGGTCCTTCATATCGCAGGCGCGCCGCCACCGCCCGACACGGCCGGAACGAGGAGGATCTGTCGCTACCCGCGCGGACAATCATTGTCTCCGATGATAAAATGGCGGCTCGGCGCATGATTTTTCTCCTCTCGGCATTTCTTCCCGCAAACCAGCAGGTGGCCACCGCCCGAACGCACCGGCCGAGCACGTCGGCTTCAGTGGGCGGCTATTCTCACTCACCACCGACCTTTGTCGTCCCGATTCTTCGGGAAGAATCCCTCCGCCGCAAGATCAACCGCCGCAGTGGTCTTCGGCGCGCCTCGCACTCGAGAACAGCCAGTCAAAGCGCCAGGGGCCCGACTGTCCCTAGCCAACTTGCGCAGCTTAGCTTGGAGAGAAATCAGCACCAGCGGCGAGCCTCTGATGCCGCATCCGTCCGCACCACAAACCTACCAATGCCCGGTCAGGACTTCTTGAGTCGCAAGAGCAGCGCTGCGACGACGACTACGGTCATGGCAGAGACGACCACACCCCACTTCTCCAGCGCTCAGCAACAGCGTGACGGCCATAGGAGGCGCCGCCCCGGCAGCAGCGGGAGCGTGGCGGCAGACGATCTCAAGCGATCTTTGAAGCGTGGCGAAAGCAGCGGGGGTCCAGTTGTCACCGCCAGTGCGCGGCCTCCGAGTCAGGGGCTCCGCTGGGGAAACCTCGTCAGCGGGCTTTGGAGCCCGCGTCGCAGGGACTCCATCGATGATGACACTGCCAGCCCCGGGACTGAGTACCGATCACCCGTCAAGTCCACCTTTGGCCGGTCCGACAAACTATCCGAAATGGTTCAGGAGGTGTCGCTCGTTGAAGAGACCGTCTCATCCATGCCTGGCGGTAAAGGTCCTGGGACCAACGCCCGGAACTTTGGCATGCCTCGGGACGACACCACTATCCAGGGCCCAGGGCTGTTTTCGCAGGCGGATCGGACCCCGGACCCCTCTGGCGCCTTCGAGTCCCCCGTCAAGACGTCGATCAATGCCGAAGACGGGGTCATTGACGTTGACGTTCCATTCCCTGACTATATCGCGTCCTTTGAGTCTGCCATCAGCTCGCCGTCGAGCAGCGGGTACTTGTCCACGCCTGGCTTCCCAGGCAGCCTCGAGTTTTTTGAGCAGTCTGCGCGATTCTCGATTGACGGAGACTTACCCCTGAACGCCGCTGGGTGGCTCAATCGGTTCCATCCAGACTTTGCTCTGCAGGCCCTGCCGCCCCAGGACAACCTGCTTGAGAACGTCAAGGCATCCCTTCGGGCGGAGCCGACACCGATACCCGATTGTGTCTCTGGAAACGAGACTTCCGAACGCTGGGTGGATGTCAGCTCCGTCATCATTGCCGATACGACGTCAAACTCGATTACTCGCCACGTATACCGTCGGCTGGTGAAGCCAAAAGCTCCGATCGAAAAGCCAGGCCACGCAGCAGCATCGAACTCGAACGGCCTGATACCCCTGACACCCTTCATTCTACCTTATGAGTGCCACTATGAAGAGGACTGGATCGAGGAAGACATTTCCACCTCTGACGTTGCCTTGAGGGAGGCTATAGAGAGAGTGATCCACTTCACGCCAGACACAAGTAAAGGTAGTTCGACGAACTCGTCGCAAACGCCCAGTGACTCCCGAGGAAGCACGGACAGCGGGAGAACCGTGCCGGATACCGTGTCAGAGACGACCCAGATGGCCGACATGCCTCTTGATATTCCTCGTGTGCAGTGCAAGACAGTCATCCTGTCGACGCTGGAGGACATGGTGCGCGACGCCATCGACCACCGCGATCTGAATGGCGATGTTCGGGGCGGCACCCAGAAACATATGTGGCAGGACCCAAATATACTGCGCGAGGCCGTCCGGCAGTGGGCGACGAACCTCGAAGCCGTGGGATGAAGCGGGCGCTGTTTCGAGACCGCGTTATGACCGCTCACGATTTCCTCGAATTTCTCGAGCAGATAACAGTGTCCCCCTTGACGGAACCATAGACAGAGAGACGTGCCATATGCTGGCCATTGTTTTGCAAGAAGCACGATACCCCACGAGCGCGGCCCTTGATATCCAATGCGGCGCGCTTGTTGATGCGCCGGATGAGACTTTCCTGCGCATCGCATGCCTTTCTTTCCCCGTTCCCGCCCTCCCTCTCTTTTGCTCGGTTTGCAGCATCTTGTTTGGGTTGGTGGCTTGTTTCCAGAGCTCTGGGACCGTCGCCAATAACTGTGCTTTGGCTCGGCTGGATCGGAGATGGCACATGGCAATAGACATTGGAGTGACGGTGTGGCATAGAGCTGTAGCACACGATGTAATTTGCAGCAGTCGGGCGATGCCGATGTACAGAGTAGCGGCAGCCCGCATATATTCGTCGCCATATTTCCCCCTCCCAGCTCCACGTGATGCATACTCCTTTCTCTCCCCGCCTACCTCTTCTTGGGCGGCCTTGCGTTCTTGGCCTGGCGCCGCTCCTTTTCCTCCCTCGCCTTCCTGATGTCGTGGATGCCCTTTAGCTCCTTCTTGCTGCCCATGCCATCCTTGAACCTGCCCACGCGCTTCTCGCGGGCCTCGTCGACGCGCTTCTTGCGCACGCGGAAGTCGTCGCGGAACTTGTCGGCCTCCTTGGGAGCCTTTTCCTGGTGATGCTTGAAGCGCCTGCCCGAGGGCAGTCCGCCGCCGCCCTGCGCGCCAGGCCGCTCCGCCTCGCCGACGTGCGGCAGGCGGCCCATGCGCTGTGCGCGGCGCCACCTGTCGAAGCGACCGCTCTGGAAGCTGGCGGCGATCTTGACGCCGCTCTCGCCGACAATCATGCGGGCGCCGCGCGACCCGTCCTCGTCGTTGTCGCGCGACACGTACTTCTTGCCTTTTGCGTCCCAGCGCATCTTGGCCCGCGTCGGCTGCCCAAAGGCCTTTGCCGTCTCGTCGTCGCCCAGATCCATGGTGGCGTCGCGCGCCGCCTCGACGAAGCTCGAGCCCCGCCCGCCAGAGTGCACGCCGTAGCCGCGCTCCTCGGCCGCGTTGGTGGTCCGCGGCGTGTACGACATGAACATTTCCGAGTCGCGCCAGTCTTGCTTACCCTTTGCCTTGCTCGCCGCGTCAGAGACGGTCACCTCGAGCTCGTCATCCTCGTCATCGCCGAGTATCGTTTCCTCTGCCATTTCCTCCTCGGCCGGGTCGACGTCCATCTGGAGCCCACTGTTGTCGTTTTCAAGCTCGTCGTCATCCCTGACCTCTTCCACCTTGGCCTGCCTATTCCTCGGTGTGATTCTCTTTCGTAGCTGTTTCATCACCTCGGCCGCTTCCGAAGTGCTCTTGTCGGCGTGGCCGACCTCGAAGATTGTCTCTTGGGGCTTGTAACCACTGATTTTCGCGAGCATTGCTGCCCGGGCCTGCTCCGCGCCGTCCACGTCTTCGCCAAACAACTGATGCAGTTGCATCCAGCCGTTTGACGCCACGACCTCGCGCGCTCGCTTGGCACTCTGGCTTGATGCCGAATTGCGCGTTTTCATGTACAGCTTCTCGGCCTTGCCTGCAACTCGGCGCAGGGCGCTGAGGTCCTCGTTCTCGTCGAGGACCTTGTTCATCCACTCCACGTGAGACTCTGCGCAATCTCGCTCCAAGGCCCCGACCACCACATCGCTAGAGTATGAAGCATCGCCGTCGTCTTGGCCAATAACCAGCCTCTTGCCAAGAAAAAGTTGTAGATCGAGGAGATAGGGTGCGTCAATGTCCCGGACGAGGCTATAGCTCCAACCCCTTTGACCTGCTCTGGCTGTTCGGCCCACACGGTGGACAAACACTTTGGGCTGAGGGGGGAAGTCGTAATTGATGACGTTGGCCAGAATAGGGATGTCAATACCTCTGGCTGCGACGTCGGTTACCACCAAGATGTTGGTCTGGCCTGTCCGGAATTCCTCGACCTGGATTCGTCGAGCAGTTTGATCAAGAGAGCCGTAAACATGGGAAGTGGCGAAGCCAGCGTGCTGTAATACGTTGGCCAGGTACTCGACGTGGTGCTTTGTGGCCGTGAAGATGATGGTCGAACGCTCCGTCGGCTTGCCGCTCGCAGGACCCGGGGCTCGCTTTCGTTTCTTCGATGGCTTCCCGTCGTCTTTTTGTGCTCCCTCAGGGGGGCCAACGGGAACCTTGATGACGTCGTGGAGAATGTGTAGCAGAGAACCTTCCTTTTCCTCGCCCTTTACCGAGAAGAATGCGCTCTCCAAATCAGGAGACACCTTGGTCTCGGCATCGAGGCGGATAAGACTCGGGTCCTGCAGCCCTGCGCGGGCAAATTCGACCAAGGAGGCGGGCAGGGTGGCGGAGAACAACAAGGTCTGCCTTGATGGGGGCAGGGCGTGGAGAATCTCGGTTAATTGGGCGGCGAAACCCATCTCGAACAGGCGATCGGCCTCGTCAAAGACGACGTACTGAACCGAGGACAGATTCAAGCCCATCTCGACCTTTAAATGCAGGAAGCGACCAGGCGTGGCAATGACAATGTCCGGGTTCGCAGTCATGAAGCCAAACTGCTCCTCGAGACTGTCACCGCCGACGAGGAGCACGGCCTTGAGATCTGTGCCCTTGGACAGCTCCTTGACAACCTTGAGGGTCTGGATGGCCAGCTCGCGAGACGGAGAGAGAATGATGGCGCGGCAGCCGAATCGGGCGCTGTGGGCGCGCAGTCTTTCGACCATTGGGATTACAAACGCAGCCGTCTTTCCGGAACCCGTTCTAGCCATGCCGACGACATCTTTCCTCTCGAGCACGAGAGGTATCGTTTTTCTCTGGATCGGCGTCGGAACTGAAAAGCCCTTGCGTGCGATGGCCTTGAGCAGGTTGGAATTGAGACCTGAAGGCTTGACATCAGCCTGGCTCCGTCGACTGGGGGGGGCAGCTCTTCCTTACCCATGGCCTGAAAGCCTCCGCCTTTTTTCACGGTGCGGCCTTTTAAGTTGGAAGCCTTGCGGTACGAGGCCGCTTGCCGCAGGCCAATGAAAGCCTCGTCATCGTCATCGAGTGCTCCGTCGGGCGCATTCAAGATTGCGTCAATATCCAGCTCGGGGCCGGCTCCTGCGGATTTCTTGGAGGACTCCTCGTCGCCGGGATACAGAGAGCCGAGAATGTCAAGCTCCGTTTCTGACTGGGCCGGCGAGGCCGCACGACGAGGCATTTTGGCGGCTTTTGCTGGCGTGGGACGGGTGATGATGTGCCTCGAGTGGGATTTCGAGGGCCGATTTTTTTGACTCAACCCTCTTATCGATAGGAAGTTCTTGGCGACTGGATATGTGGGGCTCCCACGTGCTGTCCAACGACACCGCTCAAGGATGGATGAATCACAAACCGCTGGAGCTTAATTCCACTTTTTCTGGCCAGACGGTGTGGTTTTCATAAGAGCTCATCGACTTCCCATCGGCTTCATCATCTGATGCTTTGGAGGCTGGTTAAGACGATCGAGCCTGCCGTCTGGAGTTTTTGGCACTAAAATTGAGCTTCTTCCGGCCACAACGACGCCTCCGCAGTTCCACAAGCCCAACATCAAGATCTCCGGCCTCAAAGCTTTCACAGAGAAGAGATAGTCTAAAACGGGCACTTCTTGGACTACTCCGCAACGAATCAAGAAGCGATTTGCGTCTGGTATAAAGAGCACTCTTGTCGACTTGACCCACTATGCAGCTCAGATCTATCCAACGGCTTGAGCTGCCACCCACGGCGGACATGCACGTCCATCTGCGGCAGGACGGACTCATGAATCTGGTGGCTCCCACTGTTCGCCAAGGCGGGGTCGACACGGTCTTCGTCATGCCCAATCTTGTACCTCCCCTGACGACGGTCAAGCAGGTGCTCGAATACCAATCTCAGCTACGCGCAATAATCCCAGGCGTCGGCTGCCTCATGTCACTCTTCCTCCATCCCTCCGTCACTCCCGAGGTCATCGCCGAGGCCGCAGCGGCCGGCGTCACAGGCGTGAAACTCTACCCGCAGGGCGTAACCACAAACTCCGAGTCTGGCGTCTCGGATCTTGAGTCCTTCTATGCCACTTTTGCTGCCATGGAGCGACATGGCCTGGTCTTGAACCTACACGGAGAGGTGCTCGAGTCGCTTGCACCGGCCGATACGACACTGGAGGAAGCCTTTCTTCCCACTCTCAAGAAGCTCCATGAGCAGTTCCCGCAGCTGCGCATCGTGCTAGAGCACTGCACGACGGCGGCGGCTGTGGAAGCTGTGCGAGCTTGCGGGCCTGCCGTCGGTGCAACAATCACTGCCCATCATCTCTACCTCACTTCGCACGAAGCCTGCTGCGATCCCTTTGCCTTTTGCAAGCCGATTCCTAAGAAACCCACGGATAGAGACGCGCTGGTCAGGGCCGTCACCAGCGGCGACTCCAAGTTCTTCTTTGGGAGCGACAGTGCTCCCCATCCCCTGCAGTCCAAGACCTCTGCTGCGCCGGGCAAGGCGCCTGCGGGTGTCTTTACGCAGCCGTTCGCGACGCAGCTTGTCCTGCTGGCTCTTGAAGAGGCAGTTGAGCGTGGAGTCATTACAGAAGCAGACGTGACCCAGGAGAAGCTTGAGGGCTTCCTCAGCCGCTTTGCGCGGCGGTTCTACCAGCTACCCGAGCCTGAGATGTCGGGCAGGAGAATCGTGTTGGAGAGAAAGGGGGAGAAGATCCCGAAGAGTGTGCGAAGCGACGATGGCGTTATCGAAGTGGGCATCTCGAGGGCAGAGGCTGAGGTGTTTAGCTTGAGGTGGGAAGAGCCCAAGGAGGCTGCGTAACTCATCCGTCTGCGGGATCAAATACGAATACGAATATCTCTATCTTATCGCTGCGGGGCCAATAAGCGGGTCTGGCCTCGACCGCCTTGCCTCGAACCTCGCTCAACAACGCATCTAGAAATCACGTCTGCTTTTGCATCTCTAGAATACGGCCTCATCTTTCGTCTGGTAGACAGCGCAACTGCCCACATATAGACGCCGACGCGCCAGCAAAACATGGCTGCCAACGACTCCGGCGAGGACCGAGACGCGCTCGACGCTCTCGAGCTGGAGGCCAAGGAATTCGACAAGGTGCGACTTGCGCCTGCCTACCTCTTGCATTGCTCGACGCTGACGGGATATTCGCGGTTAGGATGCCGAAATTGACCGGATTCTCAAAGCGTTCCGCCTCGATGCGTAAGCCCGCCTCTCTCACGAGCCCCCCCCCCCCCTGTGCAACGACCTGACTGAGCTGTCTCCAAGTTATGCCGTGCTCGACCTCCAACCCGGCGTCGCCGAATCCGACATCAAAGCCACGTACCGCAAAAAGTCGCTGATGATCCATCCCGACAAGACAAAGAACGCACAGGCCCCCGAGGCCTTTGACCGTCTCAAAAAGGCGCAGACGGAGCTCATGGACGAGAAGAAGCGCGCCCTGCTCGACGAGGCCATTGCCGACGCCCGCATGCTCCTCATCCGCGACAACAAGTGGACCGTCGACAGCGAGGAGCTCAAGACGGACGAGTTTGCAAAGATGTGGCGCGACAAGTCCAAGTACGTCCTCATCGACAACGAGCACCGTCGCCGCCGCCAGGTCAAGGGCCAGATGCAGGAGGAGGGGAGGGAGCAGCGCAAGGCTGACGCTGAGATCGAGGAGCGCAAGCGGAAGAGGCAGCACGATCAGGACTGGGAGGCCACGCGGGACCAGCGCATTGACAGCTGGAGGTCGTTCAAGCAGGGCAAACCCAGCGGCGACTCGGACAAGAAGACCAAGAAGAAGAAGCTCAAGCCCATTGGCTGATGACGCGACATTGAGCAACGAAGGACGGGAGTGAGATGCTGCCATGCATGAGGCTGCCCGAGTCGCCGGCTTGTGAGTTTATATTTTCCGCCCCGTGTCCGGAGTCTGACTACGGCAGTTGGGGATATGAGTTGTGATACCCCCCCAATTGGCATTAAGCTCAAAGCCAGGCTATTTTGCGCTTTGGCAAATCTGTCACAATCATATGACTGTCAACAATGACATAGACCTCAACGGATCGCAACGTGATGTGAGGAGATTCGCCGCTATGGAAGCCCTAGCCACATCCCAAAAGCCTCTATTCGCACACGGAAATACACCAAAAACCCTCCTTGTGCATAACAGATAAGCTGCCGTTCAAGCCTCCACAAACGCCATCAACGGAATGCCAGCCGGTTTTTAAACACCATCAAATGCGCCTCCTTCTACAGGCGTTGCCATGCCAACATAATACATCCCTCCCCGACGTTTTGCTTCTATACACTTACGTCATCGAAGGCCGGGCGTGTCCCTTAACCGGAGCCGGAATCGGAGGACTTCTTGGCCTCGTTTGTCTTTTCCGGCTTGGCGTCTCCCTTGGTCGCGTCGGGTCGCTCTTTGGCGTCCTTCTGGTGAGCTGGGTGGTTTGTTAGGTTGTGCCACATTTGCTTGAGGAATCCTTCGTTTTTGTGTGATTCGGGATCCGACGAGTCGGGTTTCGAGCTGCCGCATTGTCGAGTCAGTACAAATCCGAAGTTCGCATCACGCAAAGAGCTCAGGCTCACCTGGAAACGTTCATGACCCTCCTGGCGCTTTTGTCGCCCATTTCATCCGCGAGCATCTCCACAATCATGCGCTGGTTCGCGCTGAGATACTTGGGCATGTTGACGCGGAACTCGACCTTGAGATCGCCCAGGCCGCCTCTCCTCGAGCCAAGGCGCTTCATCCCCATGCCTGACAAGGTGACCTTTTCGCCCGTGTTGGTACCGGTCGCGACCTTGACGTTGACCGATCCATCCAGAGTCGGGATCGAGACTTGCCCGCCGAGCAGGGCCGTGGTGAACGGAATGGACGCGGTGTGGAGAATGTTGGATCCTTCCCTACTGAATCTCGGGTCAT
Organism: Ophiocordyceps robertsii; assembly: GCA_027405785.1. Lineage (NCBI taxonomy): Eukaryota > Fungi > Ascomycota > Sordariomycetes > Hypocreales > Ophiocordycipitaceae > Ophiocordyceps > Ophiocordyceps robertsii. The sequence continues at coordinate 43,576 of JAPEBW010000294.1, forward strand.
TGGCGACGCGAACAAAGACGTAGAGGTCGCCGTTTTGGGTCCTCGCATTGGGGTCTGCATTTCGTCCCGTGAGAGGCGCGTCGCCAGCTCCGTCGACGCGGAGTCGCATGCCGTCTTCGATGCCGGCGGGGATGTCGAGCGTTATTGCCTTCCTCTCTCTGATGACACCCTTGCCCGAGCAGGTCCGACATTCCGAGCTCTTGGGAACGGTCGAGCCCGTTCCATCGCAGGTCGAGCAGCTCGAGGCCATCTGGAAGCCACCCTGCACAAAATGTAGTCGCGTGCCCGTGCCGTTGCAAAACTTGCACGAGGACCTTTGCGTCCCGGGCTTCAGGCCGGCTCCGGCACACGTCTCACAGGACACCAAGGGAGTGACGCTGACGGTTTTGTTGGCTCCCTTGGCGGCTTCCATGAAGGAGACGCTGGTCTGCACCTCGATGTTGTCGCCAGCGAGTATCTCTTGCTGAAACGGGTTCGATCGGCCCCCGCGTCGGCCGCCAAAGGGCCCTTGCTGGCCGGTGAAGGCAGAGAAGATGTCCTCAAAGTTGAAGCCTCCTCCGAATCCTCCCTGCCCGCCGAATCCCGTAAACGGGTTTCCAGCTCCGCCAAACGGATCGCCTCCGGCTGGGCCCCCGGCGCTGGGATCGAACCCCGCGGCACCAAACTGGTCGTATTGCTCCCGCTTCTTGGGGTCGGACAGGATCTCGTAGGCGGACTGAATGTCGGCGAAGTGATCCTTGGCGGTCGCGTCCTTGTTCGTATCAGGATGGTATTTCTTGGCCAGGCCATAGTAGGCCTTTTTGATGTCGGCAGCCGATGCGCCCTTGGAGACTCCAAGGGCCTTGTATGGGTCCTTTTGCGCAAGAGATGTGGTTGCGTGGAAGCTCTGTGGCGGCGGCTGGTAAGTCGCCGCAGACGCTGCAGTGAGGGTCTCAGACTTACTCGTCTCGAAGCGGCCAGGTAGATTCGCCTCGGGCTAGTCGACTTGTCCCGAGAGACGAGGCGAACGGCAGCTGTGTGAATGCGTGCACCTTGTCCAATGCATTCTCGAATCTTTGGCCGGCCGGCGAGTTGGCTTTGGGCCAGGACCCGGGCAGGCGCAACGGCCTTTGCGAGGAGGCTGCTGCTGCTGGTCATCGTGAGCCACTTCAGCGCATCGGAAGGGTTTCTGGGCCCTGAGAGGAAGAGTTGGTCTGGCTAGTAAAGCTGTTTTTCGACGAATGCTTGGCTACGTCGAAGATTCGCGACCTTTCCTCCAAAGTTTTTTTTTGCCGGGCTTGAGCCGGTAATGCCGTCATAATCCGGCGCCGACAGGTCCACAAAAGCCAACCAATCGGCGCTGCAGGATTAATTGCCGGCACTAGTGCCCGACGCTCGCGAGCTTCTTCATTTCCAGGTTGTCACCACCAATACGATGCGCCAAAAGAGATTCACGGCTGTGCTTGGTATTCATCTCGATTATTCACGTGCGGTATCACAAACTTCAAACACGCCTACAAATTTGATGCGCGTGTCTTCCCGGCAGCCGGTGTCTTGACGTGCTCATCCAGCTCTTTCTCGGTCCAGTCCCACAGCTTCTTGGCCAGGCCGTCGTCCTTGCCGAGCGCGGCGCACTTGCCCCCGATTCCTATGGGCTCGTAATACTCTCCGCTCTGCACGTCGCTGGACACCGAAGCCCAGAGCTGGTTCTTTGCACCGTCCTCGACAGAGGTGAAGAAGAAGAAGCGCGCCAGCATGCGCACCACTGATGGCACGCCCGAGGCGCCGGCCATGAGATTTGTCTGCACCACCCCGGGATGGATGGCCGAGACGGTGAACTGGGGGTATTGCTTGGCGAGGTGTCTGGCGAAGAGGAGGTTTGCGAGCTTGCTCTGGGCGTATCGCCCGAGTGGGCCCAGGCTGCTGGCCTCGGTCTTGAGCGACTCGAAGACGATGCCGCCCGTGGGCGCCATGTTGTGCGCTGCCGACGACAACGAGACGATGCGCACGTCGGCATCGGCGCCGCTTTGGGCCGTCTTTTCCAGTGTCGGCCTCAGCAGCCGCGTGAGGAGGGCGTGGCCCATGTGGTTGGTTCCAAACTGCATTTCGTAGCCTTCCTTGGTTAGGCCTGGCGCCGCCGCCATGATGCCCGCGTTGAGCATGAGGATGTCCAGGCGATCCGACTCTGCGGCAAAGACGTCGGCTGCCTTCCTGACCGACTCAAACGACATCAGGTCCATTTGCAGAAGCTTGATGGGCGGCGCGCCTTGCACCTGTTTCCGGACCTCGTCGGCCGCCGCCCTGGCCTTGTCGAGGTTTCGGGCCGCGAGCCATATCTGTCGCGGACTGTGCCGTGCGTACTCGAGGATGGCTTGCTTGCCGAGGCCAATGTTGCCGCCAGTGACGAGTATCACCTTGCCCTCGAGCGAAGGTATGTCTTTGTCCGGGTCGAACGGTTTGCTGCTGTTGAAGAAGAACATGGCGACGGTATGCGTATTGTGTCAGATGGACACATAGGCGCGACAATGGCCCCGGCGCGACTGGGGGCGTGGACGATACTTAAGGCCGCCCGGGCTTGATGGAATGGCTCGCCTTGTCAACTGGGGCCCGGGACACGCAAGCGGCCGGCTGCTCCGAGTCCCGAAACTCCGCCGCCGGAGAAGGTGGGGTCCGCCGTGTCCCAAAGCTCAAGGGAACGTTGGGGCCCCTCTCCGCTGGCCGGGCGGCGACTGCTGCCTGAGTCAAAGCGTTGAAACGCGAGGCTAAACTCTGGGGCGGAGTCGGACGCGACATGGATCGGCCATGGGCCAGAGGTGCGGAGTGATTCGTCATGCCGACGGAGCGGCGCCGGGGGGTTTTGGGGAAGAGACCTTCAGTGCGAGGACCGAGCGTTTCAGACGCACTAGTCTTCTGCCTATAGCCTCTACAGTTGCTGAATTCTTGCCCCATGCTCTCTCTGCTCCGTCTTGTCCATCGATACACAGGCCAACGTGAGAAACTCAAGTGACCGAGTGATGCGAACTCAAACAATGTCATACAAAGACGTGACAGTGGTCTGGCGGAGCCAATCGCGAATAGACTCGCTCTTCTGCCCGTTTGCCTTGAGGGCGGCAAAGATATCAGAGTTGATCTAAGCCTGATATGTGTGGTCAATTGACAAGTGAGGGACTTGTCAATTTCTGTTCTCTTTTGCCATATTGGGCCTAACCATAACACACGGGTAGTGAATTCAAGCCTCATGCTGTCCTGCCTTTGCCGACGCCTGACCCCTAAACGCCTCCCCCATGATGCAGCGGCATAGGTAAATTGGCCCCTTACTTGGCAACCAGAAAGCCCTGCTTGTTGGGGCCCGTGGCCTGTGCGGCCTTTTCGCTGCGGACTTTGTAGATGAAGTCGACAATGACGTCATTCTCCTGGATGCCCATGCCGTTGAAGTGCTTGCGGACGGCCATGGCCAGCTGCTCCTTGCCCTGGCGCCGGTGCTTGGTCTTGCACACCATGGTGGGAGAGTAGAGGCCGATGCCGCCGGGCCGCGACAGCACCCACTGGTGATAGGAGCTGGAGAAGGAGGTTGGGTTGTTGAGCTGGTGTTCGCGGCAGTAGGCGTGGAGGGTTTCGCGATCGAGCGAGGACCAGTTGAGCTGTGGCGGCGAGGGAATCAGCACGCGATAGCTAGAGAGAGAGAAAGAGAGAGAGGAGAGGCAGCGTACGCACCGTCGGCGGCGCGGCGTCGGCGGCGGGCTGGGCTGGAGCAGAGGTTGGCGCCTCTCGAAGCTGGGAAGCGCTCATCTGGCTGGCCCCGCGGCGCATCTTGGCCGGTGCATGGTGGCCGGCGTTCTTTTCCTTGGGGCCGGGGGCGTCTGGCTTGTGGTGGTCGTCTGCCGCGCTGCGGGATGCCTTGGACGGGGCCATTGCGGCGGGGGGTTCATTTGGCGTGGCGATGGGTTTGGCGAGGATGAGGCTGAAGATTGAGGGGATGCGTACAGTGTATCCGTACAGTACGAATACATCCTACCCAGGTGTATTTTACAGGTACGTACCCAGTACTTTCCAACCGTCGGCTCGTGGTGGGTGTTGGCTGGGGCTAGCTTCTCTTAGTCTCCCCGAGGGATGGGTGACTGACATCATGGTCTATCAGTCGAGAAGCCCGCTCTTGACTGAATCGGCTGATGCTACCGTTCCTTCAATCCTGCAGTCGTCGATTCAAGACAGCAGACTTTGACATGATGCCACTTTATCTTTTCGGCACCCAAACGCTATGTCCGCGAACGATATCACAAGCTAGTGTGTCCCTCTGCCGCAGTGTTGAACTGCCCTTTGTCACATGTAACTGCCCATTGTCACATGTAACTGCCCATTGTCACATGTAACTGCCCTTTGTCACATGTAACTGCCCTCTGTCACATGTAAACTGCCCCGTGTTGAACTGCAAAGTCTGACTGCCCAGCTCGACGCCTGGAGCGAATCCCAAGGCGTGGCATTTAGACGCCTGCGTCGGCCGGCTCCATGCTCTCCGGGGCGGCATTGAAGCCTTTGCAAGCCGCCTTCACATTGTCCCAGTCGCCGCAAACTTGATTGACCTCGAAAGCTTCGGTTCTCCATGTGGCATCACCGGCGCAATACATGCTGATGGCATCGGAACTCTCCCACACTTCGACAATCTTGGCTTCGCATTCTGCCACTTGCTTCTCGGGCCCATTTTCGGCGGCGAGGTATTTGCAGGCCGCATCGAGAACATGTCCAGGGCAATCCATGGATTTTTTATCGTCGAGGCGCTTGTCGCAGTATGTCATGATGTTGGTGGCATACACGAGCTCTCGGGTCAATGTCTCCATGCAAACGTGCACCCCGGACCTGGGAGCGGGCTGGCCAGTCGCGCTCGAGACAACCATGCCAAGGACCAAGGCCGCCTTGGTTGCCATCATGTTGGTTATGCCTGCGTCCTGAGGTGGGCAGGCCGAAGTCGGTGTCGTTGACCTTGGGCTGTGACGCCTATACCATTGAATCAGTTGGAAAGCGACTGACTCGACCGCGCTTTTATATGACAAAGCGGGAACCAGTCGCATACTTGTACACAACTTGGGCATGCAAGGGTGACAAGTGATGCGAACCCAAAATTACGTGGTGGAATGTTATATACATCCATGTGGTGTGCCGTCGCCCGAGGTTGGGAGATAGGAGGGACCCTTGTCCTACATATACACCCTGACTAACCGGTATACCACTCTGCCTATTGAGTATACCAAAAGTGTACATATATAGCCTTTCGGAATCATGGACAAGGACAAGGACGGCTGAAAGCAGCGTGTTTAGCATGAGCATAAGGTGCCCAACAGGTGTATATATCTACCTTGTTGCGTATAGTCGCTATATGAACCTGCAGAACAGGACCTATATAATACCCACCAAATACCCCTAACACGGGGGTGCCCCTATTTTACCTAATAGAGTGGCATATATAGTTTCGGATAGTTATGAGCCCCCGGGAGGGAAGCCCGTGGGGGCCTACCTATAACTTCCGGAATCGTCGCAAACTGCTCTTGACCCTGGTTCGAGATGCTATGCCCCTATTTTACCTAATAGAGCGGCATATATAGTTTCGGACAGTTATAAGTCCCAGAGAGAAGCCCGTGGGGGCGGGCCTGCCTATAATTTCCGGAATAGTCGCAAACTGCTTTCAACGCTGATTCGAGATGGTGTCCTATTTTACCTAATTGAGTGGTTTCGACACCACCAATAACCGGCCTGAGATGCAGTACCTATCCGTATAAGCCACCGACTAAGTGCCCACCACCCGGGTCACTTATGCTAACCGAGTCTCCCTCTCGTTACACGTTTGAGATGAGCCGACAATATGTGGCTGAAGTGGGCGGAGGGCAGGCATGCTTAGTCGAACTTGGGATGCGATGAGTCGGATATCGACGACACGAATCCACTGCATGGGTCGAGACTAGAGTTGGGATGACTATTCCACTCATGAATGGAGTAGCACATCAATGCTTTCCCCAGTATTTGGCCGACATGATAACAAGGGCAGGCGTAATTGTGAGTATGCCATGGATCAAAGAAGCGAGCAACTTGTTTCAAGGGAAATGAGGACATGCAGTCATTGTACAGAGGGTTCGCCTGGCAGCATCGTCGGGGCAAGCAGTTTCCAATATAAGTATACGGCCGTCTTCTGGCCTTTGAACCGACATCAACCGACCAGAAATCACCATCCCCAGTCAACAAGCAGCCATGAAGCACTCGTTCGTATTTGCCCTCTTCGCGGGCCCTTGGCTGTGCGACACCTTTGAACAAACGACAAGCAGCCGCGCCCACAAACGGGACCAAGCTTCCCTTCATGGAGCCAGGACTGTCAGGTGTTGAATGCCTACATACGAAGACAGAGGAAGCTTGCGGCACTGTAGTCTGAAGACACACCACCAAGACGAGAAAAAGTTGGCCTCCCGCTACGTCTTGACTACGTCTGCCTTTACTCCGGCACTTCAAAGGTCTATCGAATTCTATGAATACCTTACCCCAAAGAAAAGCTGGATCTACAAGATCCACGCCACGCCAAACATGATAGACGTGGCATACTCGGGGTTCAAACTGGGAGATAGCGAAGACGACGAGTTCTCGGCTCTCGGGGGCATACGGTGGGACCAGATTGAAGCCTGGATGCCCATTGTCCCGGAAGAGAAATGGTTTATCGGGGCTGGCACCGTGTTTGGCACAGCCCGTGACGAAAAATTCCGGCTCAGAACAGAAGAGGCCTTTCTCAAAGAATACCCGGCAATGAATTGGACGATGAACAAGGATTATGTCGAGACATACGAGCCATACACTGCGAGTGGCGGGCAGCCGCAGCTGGCGGGCGACGAGGAGAACGTGGAAAAGTACAAGGAAAAGACGCTGGAGCAGTACGCCATCGAGTTCATGGATAAGAACGGCGGCCCCGTGGGTTGGAAGGGTGCCTTTCCCTTGCTAAACAGCCCCGTGTCTCCCGCCTCCGGGGGGAACGAGACTGCCGGCCCTGCGTCTCGTGACGGAGATGCCGGGGCCGATGGCCTGTCTCCTGACCTAGATGCCGGGGCCGATGGCCTGTCTCCTGACCAAGATGCTCGCGTCGATGGAGTGCCCCTCGCCCAACGCCGTCCTGTCGAGAGTGCGTCGCCCGCGAAACCACAGACGGCGAGCCCCGTCAGGCCCAGTCTCCCGACACGCACGTCCAAGGGGGGAGACGTAACCGCAAGCGATGGCTTTGGAGAGTGACCGGGAGGGCTACTATACGAGTCCAACGTCTTGCTCCTCATGTCTGGTGAACTAGCACTCGCATTTACATGCATGTAGCGACCGCAATACATGTAGAGAAAATAAAAGCTGGTATCAGGCCTCGAGACGGTAGCTAAATTATTCCATACCCCCCACGTCTCCGAATTCCTTTACCAATATCAGCCGGCCCGGGGCAAATTACTCTACAGTACAAAGAGGGCGCTGGCAAGCACAAGGCCCGCACACACGACAAGCGATGCCCTCTGCTCGGATGCAGCGCCCCGGACCGAGTCGATGTTGGGCGGGTTGGACGTGGCCACGGTCGTGTTCGAGTCGAAGCCCGAGCCGGACTGGGCCGGGCAGCTCAGGTCAAACAGCGGCTTCTCGAGGTTGTTCCTGTCGGAAATGGCAAACTTCATCTTGTTCTGCGGGTTGGAGTCGCGCAGGATGTACCAAAAGGTGGGCATCTTGTTGAAGAGCTTTGCGCAGCCGATGGTGTCCCAGAAGTACTTGGCGTTCTTGACGCTCGGGATGCCGTTGTTCCACTTGTCGCCGCTCGAGGGCCAGCCGATCTCGGTGAGCCAGATGGGCTTGCCGCCGGCGACCCGCTGGGTGCTGCTGTACGAGTCGTCGAAGAGCTTGACGATGTTTGTGATGTCGTTGTCCTGGTCGCTCGTGTAGTACGAGTAGGCATCGAGGCCGATCCAGTCGACGGCGTCGATGAGAACCTTCATGTCAGGGCCGGGCCAGACGTCCCACGTGTCGACGTGGCCGACGGGGACGTTGCGGAGGGCGCTCTGGTTGAAGGCGTCCCGCCAGTCCTTGACGAAGCCGGCGATGGTGTCGGGCGTCGTGCCCACGTCGGCCTTGTTCTTCTTCCCGAGAGCCGAGTTGCGGTAGACGTCCTCGCTGCCGATGGAGCAGCCGATGATGAGGTCCGTCAGCTCCTTGCCATGCTCCTCAATGGCCTTGTTCATGGCGCTGATCTCATCCGCGATGCTCTTGGTGCCCGAAGCCCAGACGCCCAGCAGGATCGACGTGTTTGTCTTGACGGCGGCCGAGAAGGCGGCAATGGGCTTGTCCTTGCTGCCGGGCTCACGCGTGGTGAAGAGGCGGACGGCCGTGAACTTGCCTTGGGTTCCCGGCAGCTGCTTGGCAGCCTGGAACTCGGCCAGGAAGTCGCTCTCCTTCTTGGCCTTGTTGTCGTCGAGGGTGGCGCCCGAATTGAAGCCCAAGTAGTTCTGGGCGGCCTGGCCAAGGGCGCCCCCGAGGAGGGAGCCCGCCACGAGAGCAGAGTCGATGCGCATTTTCGAACAAATCAGGGAGACGGCAAAAAGAAGGTGGGTGGAGGTGTGAGAAAAGGGCGTGAGTCCGCGGAGCGATGGGGGAAGGAGAGGGGGCAGCGCGAAAAAGGGCAGAGAAAACTCGGGTAGATATTACAAACGGTAGGGCTTGGCTCTAACAGTCCTATCCTTGACACCGGGCTTAATACCACCAAGCATATGTACATACAACATGCAATGCCCGCAACGGGAAAGTTTGGTCCTAGTCGAGCCAATCAGCGCGAGCGAGTCAGTTCCTTGGCTCAGTTAGCTTCCGTGGGCGAGTCAGTCCAAATTATGCATACACACTCTCTTGTTGTCCAATCCGACATGATGCTAATTTCACCTAAATACACACCGGCATGGGAATGGCGGCGACTCAGACAGTCGTCATCTCTCGGATATCCCTCAAAGCCTCAAACGCGCACGTCCCGAGGCCGAGTCTTTACTCTGTTGCCTCGCACGGTTGGAGTACTTGCTGTTCCCGACATGTTTGTTATGCCCAGCCTCGACTCTCGAGGAGCCCGGTTGCCCCCCCTGGAGGCTCCACAGGGCAGATGCTTCGTGCAATATCCACCTTTTATGCCTTGGACAGTGGCAATGGAGCCTCCCTTGCTGGCTCGAGAGATTAAACGCCGTAAAGTAGACTCTCAGGGCTCCCGTCACTGTGCTCACGCCACAAGCGAGGCGGCATAGCTTGGCATTGTATTCACTTTCATATTCAACCTCGTGACCTGATCAATACAAATGATTCGCCAATTGGATCGAGGAGACGACCGGAAAAAGAATTGAAATCAAATCTTGCCGCCAAACGAGACACGTAGTCGAAATCTGGCATGGACAACTCACATCAACCTCCGACGACGCTCTTGCTCCTTGGTGCATCAGCATCTGGGTATGTCTGTTTACAACCTTGATGCAAAAGCAGGAACAAGTTCTGCTTCCTTTGCTGGAAAACAACAGAATTTGATGACTTTACATGCATGTTTCCCATGCGAAGAGTCTTTACCGGCCACCCAGTGCTCGGCTCGGCTCCGTCAGCCCCGATCAAGACCCAACACGGGGGGAAAGCTCGTGCGAACATTCGGCTACATTGGTTTGTCAGGTCCAATCATACCAAGCTCGCTGCGAGTCGTGGCCGGAGGCTATCGGAGTATGTGCAAGTCCCGTGTGTCCAAGTACGAGGCCAGCCGCAGCACGGTCTCGAGCCGAGCGTCTCTAGATCGAATGTATGTCTTCCGGGCTTTGGAAGCACCCGCTTCTAGGCTCTCACTGTTTCTTACTATCGAGACACTAACGGAGGCAGCGACTGGGTGGACAAAACAGCGCTTTCTAGACCTGATCCAATCGGCCTTTTCCATCATCCGTTAATCTGATGCGTTTTCACGTATCAATTCAGAATGAATGACCATGTTACTCATGTAGGGGAACACACAAGGCCGGCATGGAATAGACGTCCAGTGAGGATTCCTTCGGGCCGCTTGACCGTGCACGTATTCTTGGCAAGCGAGATCAGGACAAGAAACACCAGGCCACAGTCCTTCCCGCCTTTTTCCGTCATTTCCCCCTTTTTGCGAGACGGCTCCGACCTGGCGTCTCCAGATACCAAACTAAATGAGCCACAGCTCGAAAAGAAAGCACCAGGAATTGAGCTGTCGTGACGAGAGCGGATAGCGGATTGCAGCTGTCCGCCTGCCGTTGAAGCTCTACATTTAGAAGCGCCAAGGACGGCAAGAGTGCTACCAGCCACGCGGCTATCTCGATGCACGGGGCTGTCGTTGTGATCCGGGTGTCTGTAACTGAAGCTTCAGTAAGCATCGCCTTGGACTTATTCGACTGTTTTCCCCTAGACCGAACGACGTATTTTCATGACTCTCCAGGTTTTGATATGACAAGTGCCCGTGAATCCTCGATTAATGCTCCTACCCCATGACTCAAACGCCAAGGAGGCCATGACACGACGTCCGTGTGTTGTGCCAACGGCCTTGACGGCGGCCATTAATCCCGAGTGTCTGCCTCTTCAGATGCGGCAGCCCCGAGTGCGGCATGTCGCTTACGCACTTCGTAGTCTCAACATACTGGCCATCTGCGGCATGGCTTCATCAACGCCCTATTGACGAAGTTGGTTTCGGGAGCTAAAGCCGACTAGTTCTAGAATTGCCTATGCGATGCCGCATGTAGCTTGGTGCGCGCGGTGGGAGAGCCGGTGGTGTTCTGGCCCGCGTTTCGGTGCTTCGAGGCGCAGAAGCCTCCGCCTTCTTAGAAAGTCAAATCCCTTCATGGAGTATACACCCGGCAGCATGAGTGGAAAGTGGGACAAAGCCGCGAATTACCAAAAGCGGTCATGACCGCCGGCGCCAGTTGACCAACAAGGTAAATGGCAGGAGGATGGCTGCAGTACGGCAAGGACAGAAATCGTCAGTATCCAAGAGCACGAGTGGGTACCGGGGGGAGAGCCTTGAGATTTCTAGTCGCATGAATTCGAGACGGCTATGAAATACACCCTCCATGTCCGGTCGCCCCGTTTTAGCGTTGGTGAGCCCATTCCTACGTGAAAATAGAGCCAATTATCCACCGTAATCCCATCAAAGCCAAGGTAACTAACTATAAGCCAGCTAAAAGGCGAAGTGGATTAGGTTTTCTCGAACAAGCCGTCTTGTACGCCAAAATGTGAGAGCTGTTACCCTTTCGTGATTTACTAGACAATAAGAAGCAAAGCGACGCCTTTGACCCCACTTTGTGACACTTTGTGACACTTTGTGACACTTTGTGACACTTTGTGACACTTTGTGACACTTTGTGGAATTTCTATGGATTTTCCATCGGAGCACTTTGGTTGTTCTCTTCTCATCGGGTTTCAGTTCATCCTTTGATGCTGCTCTCTGTTGTGCCGGGAGGCGTGTCAAGACTAAGCGTGGGGGTGGATATGTCGCAAGTCTTGCGACAACCATGACACAAACCCCTTTATGGTGGACTGCAAGCCGATCCATGATTGGGAGCTAGACTCCAGATCGCCTGCGTTTGTCTCAAGCCACCAAAAGCCAGTCATGTTGGGTTGAGCGGCCCCCACGTCTAGATGCTGAGTCGCGACGACACTTGACACTTCTCCCGTCCGTCTCCACAGGCTGCGTCAGTGGCAGCTATTGTCTATATTAATCAGACGAGGCCCGTCGTCCGTCCGGGCCCAGTCTCGGCATGCTTGAACGCCTGACGGTACTGAAATCGTCCCCTCCACCGCCACGACGGACCTTGCTGGCCATGGTCCACTGCTGCAATCTCTTTCCCACTTCCGGCTTTTCATCTTCTGGCCATCTTTCATAAAGTGAGACTGTGCCGGAGCGAGCGCTACAGGTAGCATCGCACCACATAGCCAAGAGACCAGTCGACTACCCTTCAACACGATGCCCCGTTTTGCCATTGTCAGCATCTGGGAGCAGGCCGTCATTCTTCTGGCCACGGCCCTGATCGCCTTCGCCATAGGCTTTGCTGCGGGTGTTTTCAAGACGCGTGGCAATGTCCGCTCGCCGAAAAGACGACGCAGCAAGCGCCGAGAAAAGGTGTACGATCCCATCGAAAGCGACGAGACCGACGTCGAGGACGAGCTTGTACTTGATCACGCTCCAAACTGGGCGAATAGCGAGGATGACGACTACCGGCAAGGCCTAAGGATATAACCGGCATGGAAAATAGGCTGGATGAAAAAATGGCACTTGGGAGGGTTTCTAGCGGAAATAGAGCATCAGGACCCATGGTTCGTCCCATTCGCCGTCGCCCAAAAGGAGGACCAGCCCGTGTCAAAGGGAGCTGGGACGAGATGAGTCTCTCAATCGGTTCGCTTCACGAAATGACGGGTAGGCCATCAGTTGCCCCCTGCGCCGCGGGCAGCAACCCATCCGCCACGTGAATGACGATCGATCTTTGATGATTGAATCGCCTTCGCCAACGACACAACGTCAGGGGGCGGGGGTTCTGGTATCGGGGCTCCAAGCAACTGTGACATGGGCTTAGTTGATCGGGCAAACGTGACACTGTTCGGGCGCAGTCGAGAGGGAGAAATGCAGGGTTTTCGGGCCAAAACCTTGTTCGACAAGACGGGACGGGGCATCGAGGACGCAGGTCCGGCCCGCCATTGCCAGCCGGGCTACCGAGCGGCATCCGGAGCATTCGCAGTGACGCGCCCTAGGAGCAGCCCTTTGCCGGGACAGCTGCCAATCTGCCGTGTCCAGCAAGGGCGGGATGGCCGCGAGAAGTCGGCTTGCCGCCGGGCTAGTGGCGGCGCAGGGGCTGCTGCTAAGCATGGAGACGATGAGGGTGCTGGGGTCTCGTCGACTTTCCCTATTGTGGTGGATGGATGGAGGCAAACCGGGTCTCGGTGGCAGATATCCGTAGTCAGAGGGCGCTGTTATGTGCCAAGGATCCAACGTGTGGTCTGTGCCCCCCGGGGCCTCCTATTCCGGTATGGGCTGTGCGGTAGCCCTCTTCTTCTGACTAAGCCGAGATGGCCTGCGTGGGGTTGCTGACCTGGCTCGAAGTATGGATCCGCTGGAGACAAGAAGTAACATTACCTTCAGGTAGAAAATGTCAAACCTAGACAAGCGTACAGTAAGTACATATGTATGTACAGAGTAGGCACACGAGGAGTCTGTGAGTACAATGTACTGTTCATCTCGGCCGTTCCGCACGTCCCTGTCCCGCCGTTGCAGCCACCGCTCGCGTCCGATGAGGTGTCTGACGGTGACGACGACCTCGTTGACAGACAGTGTTGGATGGAGACTGGAGTCGCCGGCCAGAAACGGGCCCCTGTCAGACAGCAGACATCCACGGGCGCCGGCAGCACGGCAGCAACGTCATCGAGGGCCAGCGAGGGGTGACTGTTCGTCGCCAGTGGCGTGCTCGTCGTTGGCTGTTGTCGAGGCCAACAAGGCCGTGCCCCCACCAGGTGCACATGCCCGAGGTAGGCATGTACTGTGCACCTGTCCGACGTCGAGGCACAAAGTCGTCGGTACATGGCCCTCACCGCCCACCGCTGCCCGGCGTCATACCAGTTCCGACTCGGCTGCCGCGACATGCCGGTACTCGAGTCACGGGAGCATTTGAGGTAGAAGCAACTTCTCACAGTGCCTGGTCTCGCCAAGCCTGGAGCTCAGCCACCAGCCAAAAAGATCCCATCGTCAGATCCTCCCCCCCCTCGCCCGGACCTCACCCCGTCTGGTGTGCCGCCCATTGCATCGCCCACCGCTATATCAGAAACATATGCCGAACAAGGACTGCATGCTGCATGCTTCATGACGCGCCTGTCCAGATATCAGGCCTTTTCGGTAGGTACATACATACATACATACATTCTGTACATACATACGCCTCTCCCCGTCCCTGCTCTGCTACTCTCTGCCACCCGACGTCGCTTCGGCCGCCCTGTCTACCCAGTCGCAACTCAGCCCGCTTAAGCACCCTGTCGCTGCCGACCACGCCGCAACCGAGCCTCGAGCCGGATCGCGCCGTCTCGACTTCAGCCTGCGATGCCGCACCGGGAAAGCTGCCCGGAACGTCTGTTCAGCGCCGCCGCCCGAGAGCCAACTCATGTCCCAGTCCAGCACAGCCATGCATCGACTTTGCCCTGTCGAAGCTTCGCACCGTTCCGTTGGTCGCGCCCTCTCTCACATCATCCGTCACCTGCCCACTCCGGGGCCAAGTCTCGACAAGCGCTTGGACCCTGCACAGACAGCCTCCCCTCTCCTCTCCTGCGGATAACCTGGACTCGCCGCTCCATCCTTGTGCGGACCCAAACTGCGACCCCGGCTTTGGTGCTGTCTGTTCTGTCCCAACTCTTCTTGCTGACCACTCGACAGCTAGCCGTCTTCACCCTGCCGAGCGGCCGCCTCGGATGTCCGGCTCGGACCCCGGGCATTCCTGCAGGTCAGAGACGATAGCCTTCACCGGCATGGTTCTTGAGGCAGACGTGCCGATTCGTCCGCGGCCACTGACGGATTGACGACTCTTCTGTTTCGAGCAATCACCCCGCCCTTATCAAAAGCCGCGAGCCTTCATCTCGGGCGTTGCCCACAAGCTGCTCACCAAACGGCTGCCGTGACGGGGCATGACGTCGTGGCGCCGTTGGACTTGTCTGCGAGGCCTTGCTTGGCCTTTCTGCCGGTGACCGCTCCAGGCAGCCTCAAGGTGACCGGCCTCCGACTTCGCCACTCCACGGGCCAAGGTATGCCGGGCCCTTGATCCTGGCGCCGCCTCGCCTCGTACCATGTCTTCTGCGCCGCAAGCTCCCCTTAGTGACGACCAGTCTGCCCTTGCATTTGCGCCCACAACCTCAGTTGCCGGCATGGGCCATGTCCTCGACCAACACAATCACTCGTCGGCCTTGGGCCCAGGGCAGGCCTTCACAACTCGACGACAACAGGTCGTCTCCCCCAAGAATGGCGTTTTCTCACCAAACGGGGACTCACTGTGCGCGCCCAAGGAGGATGCCCCGTCGAGCTCAGATGTGCCCGTGGCAAAAAGGAAACGCAGCCGCAAGGGGCTTGGCAAGCGGTTTGAATGCACGATGGAGGGTTGTGGCAAGAGCTATTCAAGAGCCGAGCACCTGTAAGCGGCCCAAGTTTTGCTCGCGTGTACCCTAGGTGCCTTGACGTGACTGACATGGCCCAGATACCGTCACCAGCTGAATCACAACTCGAACCAGACGTTCTGCTGCGATTATCCTGATTGTTCTCGTACCTTTGTTCGTGGGGACCTGCTTAGAAGGCACATGGACCGACACGCCGCACGGGGCCCCCAGCTTGGCCGCAGAGATTCAACAACAAACCATTTGGTGCATACCACTTCTGCGTCGGAGTCGACGACTTCTGTCGAGGGCAGGCACTTTGACGCGAGGGGCAGCCTGACACATCAACCTCCCTTGCGAGGTCAGTCGCCTCAGGAACGACCCGAGAGCAGCCCATACACGCCTGTGAGCAATACGCCGCCCGCGGGACATCGTCGCGGTACTCCATCTAGCGGTGTCGTCGAGCGCTACGGGCACGATACCGCCCAGGAACACAAATACTTAGGCAGCATATCCCAGGACTCTCCCACGGGCCGCTCTTGTCCCTCCGTCCAGCCCGACCTGGAGCCCTTCGATGCCTTTGGCCGTCCTGAGACCGGCCGCGCCAGCTACCAAGCCAATGTCACGTCGCATCCCTCGGTGCCCCAGCATGACGAGTCGTCGATGCAATTGACGCGTGACCAGTGCCACAATGATCAGTACAATATCCGGTCCCGCAACTCGAGCCAACCGTATGTCGCGACTACGCTACACGATTACCCGGAGTCGATTCGCGGTACGCCCTCGGAAATGGTGGCCCTCGACCAGATGGCTATGCCAGGGGCAGGGCCGGTGTTTGGAGATGACGGAGGTCTGAACAAGTCACCCTACGCTGGCATGCCCGAGGATTTCATGGCATATCTTTTCAATGCATTGCCCAACAGTGCCTGTCCTACTGGCCCTGCGGCCCCGACGGCGGCGCCCAAGTACGTAACGGCCCATCATTCGCCCTGGGTGTTGGCTGACCCTCGACGCAGTTACGGCGATCTGCAGAGGCACCAGTACCCTATGCCGTGTCTTGCCGACGAGGGCGCATGCGTGGCACAGCAGGTCATGGCAGTTCACAATCTGCTTGATCAGAACGCCCCGGAAGGCAGCCTCTCAGAGGACAAGAGCGAGGAGATTTTCGACCTCATCAAGGATCGTTTCCACGAAAACGACGTGCCCCCTATCGAGCGCCGGAGAGAGCAGATTATTGGGGGAGACCGCAGCCAAGGCCATCATCCGTTGAGCCGGAGAATGATGCAAACGTACATTTGCTCGTATTGGTACCACTTCAGCGACCAGATGCCCATTTTGCATAAGCCTACCTTTTCTTCGGATCAGACCCCCAATCTGCTGATCCTGGCTATGATGGCCCTTGGAGCTGCCTGTCTTGACAGAATTCAAGAACAGCAGGTGACAGCGACGGGCATCAACATCTCCGACTTTCTCGCACGGCATCTGCGGTGGGAAATCTTCATGAACTGGAGCTTTCGGCCCCCGGCGAAGCTGTGGGTCTTTCAAGCCCTCATTCTCCTCGAGTTATACGAAAAGATGTTCTCGACAAGAGAGCTGCATGAGCGAGCGCACATCCACCACGCGACCACCATCACCTTGATGCGGCGCGGGCGGTCTCTCATCGGAAAGTCGGCTGCGGAATCGCCCCCAAATCCGCGAGACGGCCACTGTGGATCGAGGCACTCCTTTTCCGGAGGCCCAGCACAGACAGCCGAGGAATGGTGGAGCTACTGGATCGTGGGCGAAGCGACTCGTCGAGCGGCATTCGCGGCCTTTGTCGTCGACACGACCCATGCTACCATGTTTGGCCATTCCGGAGTCATGGCTGCTCACGAGCTACGACTGGCGTTACCGTGCGACGAGTCACTGTGGCAAGCCAAGAGCAGCGCCGAGGTGGCCCGCATTCTCTCTCAGGGGTTCAAGCCCATGTCCTTCCTGGAGGGCTTGAAGCGCACCTTGAGCCACCAGGAGGTGCGGACGACGTCGTTTGGGCGGACGGTCCTCATGGCCGGGCTGCTCAGCGTGACATACCACATGCACCAAAGAGACCTGCAGGTCAACATCCTTGGGGGAGCCACTCAAGCGTTGGGCCGCGACAAGTGGCGAGCCACGCTGACAATGGCGTACGACTCGTGGAAGACCAACTTTGACCAGGCACTCGAGCAAAGCGAGGTGTTGAGCGACCCGTACCGGCACGATGCAGCCAAGCACGAGTTCAACATTGTTTTTGCGAGCCGCACAGTCTTGCACCATCTGGCGCACATGGCTATGCACGCCGACATTGTGCATTGCCAGATATTTGCGCGCGCCAAGCGACTTCTCGGGCGCACAATTGGTCCCCAAGACCTCCATAATGCGCAGCGCCGGATGAGGGACTCCTGGGCGCCATCGGCCGGGGCTCGAGACTCTACGTTTCATGCCCTCAAGTTCCTAGGCTCGGTTCTGTTGTCTGGAGCAGACGGTGGGCTGCCCATGGAAGGGCAGTATCCAGGCAGGCCCTACGAGGCGCGTTTTGACGTGCTGATGAACCGGCCATGGGTGCTTTATTTTGCAGCACTTGTCGTGTGGTGCTATGGGTTCGCCCTAGAGGGTCCAGACACAGGTGCCGGGCACACGACGTCGTCTCACCAGATGCAGCGAGAGATGCGGAGCTATTTGCTGCGTTTCGGCAGCATCACGGACCCGGGCGAGCTGCAGTGCATGAGGGGCATCAACCAGAACACAGCGCTACTGATAATACTCAAGGAATCGTTTGAGAATACCCAATGGGATCTGCTTCATGAAGCGGCGCATCTTTTGAGTAATTGCATCAAGCTCAACGCGGGCGGCACTGTCGCGTAAGCAAGGTCGAGATGCGACGGGTCGCATGGGATGAAGCAGGAAAGGGGCGAGACTTTGACTGGGTGAATGCTGGAAAGAGATGGGCAATGGGCTTTGTTTTGTTTTGTTGTTCGACGGCTGGGGGGTAGCATGACGGGCATTGATTTGGATCTGACGATGGGGTCGCATTGGAGATGGCGTTGGGCCAAACCACGGACTGGTTGCGACGTGGTATGACGGACATGAGGCGCTGGTCTTGTTGAATTACTGGGACAGGCGATTCAGACTCTAGACTCGAGAGGTGCCGGCATGAGACAAATGACGAGGATCGGATGAAGGAGAGGGGAAGTGCTTGCTTGTCTTGGCTTGAGCTCTTGAATACCGGATTCAGCGTACGAGGAAGGACGCGATGGGCGACTTGGCACCTGCTGGGCACCTGCCTAGGTAGGTATGTACCGGGTAGGCACGAAGTTCAGTGCAGTGCACATGTACAGTACATAGGTATTCGTTCTTACCTAGGAGTAACTTGTGTATCTACACTTAAACCCGGTTGCTCCTCTCCCGACGTCGACGCTCCGTCACCACGGTCCCTGGTGCTTCGTCGCTCATCACCTGTCCCCGACCCCCGCGCCTCTTCGTCCATCCATAGAGCTCGTCGAATATCTTTCTCGGCACTCTACTCGAGGAGCGACAAGCAAAACCCCTTCTCGCCCTCTGCTGCTGGCCGAGCAGGCAGGCCAACATCGCATCACATACAACATGGCGCATCTCGAGTCGCTCCCCCAGGAGCTTTTTCACAACATCTTTCGGTGGCTCAGACCGCTCGACTTATTTGCGCTGCCTCTTGTTTGTCGCGCACTGCGAGCCTCAGTCCACAAGAACCGATGGCTCTGCCGCGATGTCTATCTGCGCACACTCGTGAGCCCCCTCGTCCTTGATCACTGTCCTCGCCCTCGTGCGCTAAGACGTTTGTAGGACACGCCCGAAGAGATGAACCTTGAGTGGGAAACGGAGCTTCGCGATGTGGCGCGGCTGGAGGCCATCTGCCGGCGAGAAACTGCCGCCGAAAAGGAAGATGAACTCGACTTCGTTTCCCAGACCCTACATCGGCTGCTCAAGCGTGCCTCCTCCCTAGGGCATCCCACGGAAAACTCCGAAACACATGCCGCGTCTCGCAATGTAGAATTTCTCGCCAAGCTCTTCGAGGAGCCTTCGACTCGCGAGGCCTTTCTTCAGCGGTCATCTCTCTTCGAGAGGGTCCGAAACGAGCAATACTACACACTGCTCTGGCCCCAGTCTGTCGAGCTGAAACACCAGCAGAGCGCCAAGATGCATTGCTTATACGGCAGGCCCATCACAAATACGGGTAGGCTGAGGTCGATGAGGGCGTATCCCTACGCCGTCTCCAAAGTGTACGACCTTCGGCAGTACACTGATCTTACCAAATGGGGCCCCTTCATGAACGACTTGACGGGTCGGGTCGACTGGGAAAAGGTGGAGGCTATTCTCGTTGTCCTAGGTCATAATCTCAACCAGTTATTCTTGACAAAGCTCTTCGCCGACGGTTGGGACAGTCCCTTCTCCGGGTCCTGGCCCAAGAGCTACATTTCCTCTCCCGCGGCTGAGCTCTCGCTGCTGGAGGTCAGTGACCCGTATGGCGTGACTGGCACTTGGTATCGGGTTCGTTCAGCCCTGTTGATGCCATACATGGGTTGAATGCTGACAGATCCTAGCTGATTTGCTTTCTCGAATACAATGACTTTTTGAACTTCAACTTCCCCGGCGGCGTCGAAATACCCTACAGCGCTCCCCGGCCACCCCTCAGTCCCCATGAGGAGACACGCCTGATTACTATGAGGCTTCGTGTCACAGGAATCCAGTTCCCTGGGCCGGAAGATGGGCAAGAGCTCCCTGTGGTGCATTTCCAGGGAGTGTCTGAGTCGCTCGGCGGTCCCTCGATTGATAATACCGACGCGGTTCTCCGAGGTGAGTACCCTCGGCGCCCAGCATCGGTTTGCAGACTGAGCTGAATCCCAGGCGCTCGTATCCAAAGGCACCGTGCGCCTCACGAGAGAAGGCGAGGTGAGATGGTCGAGCGTCTCCCTCATTCACGGCGACGAGCGATGGCGTCATGAAGGGGTCCAGGTTGGGGGCCTCAGATCAGCTCGAGGTGTCGTCGGAAACTGGTTCAGCATGTACGTGGGCCGGCCATTGTGCCCCTGTTGGGTTCTTGCTGACGCTGCGGCTCCGTCTCTAGGGACTACGGTATTCATGGGCCGGTGGGACCGACAGCTTTCTGGAAGGTGAGCGATTCCTCGGAAACAGGCGACATACTAGCCCAGCTACTGTCAAGCGACGTTTTGCTGATGCCATTGACCATGGACGACTTGGATCACTCGGACCCGGAGGTGGAGACGGAAGACGAGGACGAAGACGGGGATGAAGAAATTGACGAGGATCTGGATGACGATCACGTGTCGAATGAGCTCCCGGGCCTGTTGCTGGACGCGCAGTTCGAGGTGGCGTACTTTATGCAGCAGACCGAATAGGGCTAGCAGGCTGGACAGGGCTAGCATCCCTGACCTGGGCGAGATTCAGCGTGCCGTAAATGTGGCAGTTCGACTACACACGAGTCGCCTCTGCCTCGTAATAGCGTCGAGAAGAATTGTACATGTTGGCTTGGCTAGTCCCGCCCACGTCGTGTCTGCACCGTCGTGATCGTCTGCCGTCTACAGGTTTGGCTCCGGGTCGATATTCACCTTGCCATGTTCGCAAACGGACAGAATCTGGCCGTCAATCTTCCTCTTCATAACGCCACGCAGCGAAGCGAGCCTCTTGCCAATCTGAAGGATCTGACACTCTATGATGACCTCTTCGCCGGAGCGGGCGGGCCGAAAGTATGTGACGTTGAGAGTGCGGCTGACGCCGAGAAACTGCCAGAAGCCTGGACGGTTGACGAGGGCAAGGGGCATGGTGGTGCAAAAGTCAAAGAGGGTAGCGGCGGCGCCGCCATGGAGGCTCTGCAGGCGGTTGCAGTGGTCGGGCTGGACGGTGTAGGTGAAGGTGGCCGAGGGATGGGGCATGGAGGGGGAGGTGGACTGGACATGGAGGTAGG
>JAPEBW010000295.1:0-64531 GCA_027405785.1 Ophiocordyceps robertsii
CGAAAGTATAACGCGTAGCCCTTATAACTTAATACGAAACTCTTTAACTAAGAGAATTAAGTAGTTAAGCCTAAGTATAAGACTTAAAAGCTATTATAGGTTATAAAAAACTATAACTTACTATGCTTAGGGTAATTAGTTATTTTAATAATAATATACCGCCGTTTACCTTAAGTAATAAGGCCTTTTTAGCCTTACGGTATACTTATTTAAATTCTCTCCGCCGCCCGCCTTCTCTTTTTTCCTTTCTTTTTTCTATAACTATATTTCCTTTTACCGCTAGCTATAGCCCGCTATACCTCGCTTACTCCTATACGCATAACCTTCTTTACCTTAAGCTTATAATCCTTATACTCCCGTTTCGAGTCCTTTTATCGTCCGACGTCTCCTATAGCTAAGACTAGCTATTCCGTAATTACTTCTTTAGCCCGCTTTTTTATAAGCCCCTATGCCTTTAATATAAAGGAGATAAGCGAGCCCTTAAGCTTTATAGAAATAAGGCGGCTATCCTTTATAGCCTTAAGTCCTTTAGCGAGAGTTAAAACCTTTAGGTTTAAGCTTCTATATAAACCTACGCCGCTTTCCGTAGCCGCGCTTAAGTCGACGGATTCGACTTAAACTACGGCACTATAAAGAACGGCCTATATTACCCTCTTTAAACACTTAACTTAAACGACTTACCTCCCGGCCTTATACTATAGCGAGGTCTAGATAGCCGGTTTCGCGGTAACTTAGCTATACTTCCCGCTTAGCTTTTATTATCTAAAAGCCCCCGCCGCTTATATATTTTTTAAGGCGTAGCCGGAAATCTTTATTAGCGGAATAACTAGCCGATACTTAACGCCTTAAGGTTAGCTAACCTCGCTATAATCTTAAGATTTATAGTAGCCGCTATAGCTAGTAAAAACCCGCTTTAACTAAACGATTAAAACGATATCCGCATTATCCTTAACTATATATTTAAGGCCTAGCTTAATTAGTTTATAGCTAGGTTTATAGCGGCGTTTTAAGCTATTATAACTAAAATCTTATCTTATTTTATACGCGGTTTAGCCTATACTATAAAATCCCTTTTTTAGCTTATAGCCGCTATAAGCCTTAAAGACCTATTTAGTCCCGCTTAGCGAACGCTCTTTCTACCCGCCGCTATACTTAGCCCGGCTATATAAAGGCATATAAGCGCCTTATTATAATTTATCCGCCGTCCCTCCTTAACTAAAGGAGATAGCGATTACTAGCCTTATAATATATTCCGCCGCTTAATTTTATAGAAGCCGCTAGTAATAACTAATATAATCCTTAATAAACTTAGCTTTATAAGCCTATACTCCGGTAATAAGATTATAATAATCGGGAGTTTCCGCTTAATTATAAACTATACTAAGTTCTACCTATAAGCCCGCGAAAAGTCTAAACACAACCTAACTTTAACTTAGGCAATAAAGTTCTTAGGCTTCGATATCCGCTTTATTAGCTATACCGACTATACGCTTTATATTCTCGCCCTTAAGGCCCCCTTTATATAAAGGTTCTTTAAGATTATTAAGCACGTTTAAAACCTTAAGAGTAAGGAGTCGGGCACTAAAGCTATTAAGGACCTTATTACCCGCTTTTAAGCGGGAATATAAATATTTAATACCTTAATACTAACTATACTTATTAATATTAGCGGGACGGCCTACCCTTACCTTAATACCTTTTTAGTAGCTAAACGCGTATTAATCGGTAAAAAGGCGTAGGTAGTAGCGCTACGTAAAAAGGATAATAAGTTAAAAAGCCTAGCGATAAAAAGTAAAGGATAACTATAATAGCAATAGTAAGTAAGATATAATATCTTGCTTATAGGCGGCTTATAAGGCTAGTAAGTAAAACGGGAGACTTAGCGGAGGATTAAAAATAGCGTAGGAAAAGTAAGTAAGATAATAATATAAGATAAGGCCTAAATAAAGCTAGTCTCTTATAATATATCCCGCTAAGGAACTTAAGTATTCCCCGGCGCGGAGACTCCTTACTACTTAGTAAGGGCCTAAATATACGCCTTAAAGGAGAGTTAGAAAACTATACTATACGTTTTAGCCGGACGTACTAATCGCCTTAATAAGGATAAAGCTATATAACTAAATATAAAGTAAGGATTTATAATAAAGCCGCTTACTAACTATCTTAAGCTACCCGGCTACTATTAGCTAGATAGGCCGAAAAAACTATTAAAAGGATAAGGACGGCGTACTATTAATATAGCGTAAAAACGCTACTATAAAGCTATTACTTAGCACCCCCTTTACTTTATTCTTACTTTAAACTAATAAAGACGTTAGCTTTTCTTTTTTACTTAAAGGAGTTATTATAAAATTTAAATAGCTATGCTTAAACTCCTTACTTTACTCTTAAGGAAGCCTTATAAAACCTTATAATAAGAACGCTTAAAGTATATACTATAAAGGCTTACTTAAGGAGATATAATAAATATTACTAATCGGACCCCGCTAAGGTTTCCGGGATATAACTATAAAGGGTTAAGAGCTTACTTAACTATAGTTTATAACGTCTTTAACTAAAGGAGATACTATAGAAACTATTAAGCGGATTCCGCCGGTATCTTTAAAGGATTTTTAAGGATTTCCGCGGGATATCTTAATTATAGTTTAACCCGTTTCTAACTATAAAAGCACCCTAAAAGATATAGGATAAACCTTATCGCGATTTCTAAGAGATATCTAAGGATATTTAAGGGATTTCCTTAACTATAGTTTATAGTGTTTTTAACTAGGCTTATACTTAGTTTATTAAGCGATTTTATAAGGATATCTATAGTTTATTTTACGTACTATAGATAGTATAGTTAAAGATCCTTAGAATTAGCTTAAAGAACTAAGTATAAAGTAGCTAGCTATACTTTTAAGAATAAAGAAGCTTTTTACTATTTTTAAACCCCTATATACGTTTATATGCGGTAATTAGTCCGTTATACTAGCCCGACTAGCGGTAATTAGTCTATAGTACCGGCCTTAACTAGCGGTAATTAATCCATAGTACTAGCCCTAACCGGCGGTAATTAGTCCGCGCTTTATCCCCTTATCCTTATGCCGTAAAGCGTAGCACTAAGCTTATTATCTTAAGGAAAGAGTAACTTTATTATAAGCTTAATCCGGAGGGTATTTAGTAAGCAGGGAGCCGGATAGTTTTAAAGTTAGCTTATCTTTACTTTTTCTATTTAAAAGATAATTAATCCGTTTAAGTAATACTAAATTTAATTTACTTAGTTATATAGGTTTTATCGTTTTATAGTCTATTTTTTATTAGTATTTTAAAAGCGGATTACCTCTTAAAAAGTAATAGTCTTAGCTTAGCTAAGCGGGACTTATTTTATATCCTATTTAGCTTTATAAGCTATTATAATATAGTACCTTAAAAAAGGGTAAAAAAGATTATTAAACTAATATACTTAGTAAGCCGCGGCCTTTTTTGCTTTTATAGCCTACTTATCTTAGAGTTTTATTATAAGCGTATTAAGGAAGAGGTACTTATTATTAAGGTTAAACTTAAAAGCTAATAAAAGCTTCTTACTAAAGAAAATATTATTTAGTATTTAACTTCTTATAAGATAAGTACTTAATCGTGCGATATAGTTACTTTTAGCTTAGTAGATATTTAAAGGATTTCCGTTTAAATAAGTAGGTATTACTACTATTTACTATGCTTTATAGTATAAGGATAAGGGGATAAAGCGCGGACTAATTACCGCTAATTAAGGCCGGTATTATAAACTAATTACCGCCGGTTAAGGCTAGTATTATAAACTAATTACCGCTAGTTAAGCTAATATAACGGACTAATTACTATATATAAACGTATATAAGGATTTAGAAATAGTAAAAAGCTTATTTATTTTTAAAGGTATAGCTAGCTACTTTATACTTAGTTCTTTAAGCTAATTTTAAGGATCTTTAACTATACTATTTATAATATATAAATAAACTATAGATATCCTTATAAAATCGCTTAATAAACTAAGTATAAGCCCGGTTAAAAATACTATTAACTATAGTTTAGGAAATCCTTAAGATATCCTTAAATATCCCTTAAAAATTGCGGTAAGGTTTATCCTATATCTTCCGGGGTGCTTTTATAGTTAAAAACGGGTTAAACTATAGTTAGAATATCCCGCGGAAATCCTTAAATATCCTCTAAAGATACTAGCGGAATCCGCTTAGTAGTTTTTACGGTATCCTTTATAGTTAAAGATATTATAAACTATAATCGGACGTTATAAACTATAGTTAAGTAGGCTCTTAACCCTCTATAGTTATATCTTAGAGACCTTAACGGGGTCCGATTAGTAATGTTCGTTATATTTTTTTAAGCGAGCCTTTATAGTGCGTGCTTTAAGCGTTCTTATCGCGGGGTTCTATAGGGCTCCTTAAGAGTAAAGTAAAAAGTCTAAGCGTGGCCGTTTAGATTCTATAATATTTATTAAGGCGTGGTGTAGCGGAACTATTATAAAAAGGGGCGGGTATATAAAGGGATTAATAATTAAAGAAAAAGAAATAAAGAAAAGAAAAAAAAAGAAAGAAAAAGTATTTATACTTTAAAAAAATAGCGGCGGGAAAGTAAAACGTTTTTTAAGCACTAAAAAAGCTAGTAAATAAAAGGGGCATATTATACTGCTTTAATATTATTAATAAGTATTACTATTTATATATATATATATTTCTATTTATATACACGCCTTATTTTAAAAATACATACCG
Organism: Ophiocordyceps robertsii; assembly: GCA_027405785.1. Lineage (NCBI taxonomy): Eukaryota > Fungi > Ascomycota > Sordariomycetes > Hypocreales > Ophiocordycipitaceae > Ophiocordyceps > Ophiocordyceps robertsii. Next base: position 4,752 of record JAPEBW010000295.1, read on the forward strand.
CGCTAGCCCTCCTTACTTATTTATACCGCGCTTACTTAGTAAGTACCTATACCTTCTAAATACCCGCCTACGCTTATAACTTCGCCCGCGGCACCGGCAGAGGGCCCGGATTAATTAACGGGCCCCGTTATACGCGTATCTTACGAGAGCTTTAAAGATACGTTTTTTAAGCGAATTAAGCTATAGCTAAGAGCGCTACGTATAGGCTACGTATAAGCTGCGTATATAGGCTACGTATATAGGCGCGGGCGGGCACGGGCTTAAGCGCGGGCGGGCGCGGGCATTTAAAAGGTATAGGTACTTACTAAGTATAGGCACTATAAGTAAGCGGGGCGGGCTAGCGTTAGTACGTATCTTAAAAATAAGGCGTGTGTACGAATAAAGATATATATATATATAAATAGTAATACTCTTATTAATAGCAATATAGCGGCGTAAATAAATAAGCGTAAAACGCTTTTAATGCTATAATACGATATTATTTAAGGAGATACGTTTATATATAATTATAAGTATAAAAAGGGCAATTATACTAATTAACGTTAAGCGCGGAATAAAAAGCAGGCTAGCGACGTTATATACCCCGGTATATAATTACTTAAGAGGTAGATAGTATTATAAGCTATACTATAAAAAAAGCTATAGTTATACTATAGTAAATACCTTAAGGTTAGGCTAATATATAACTAAAGTTATATAAGACTTTACTTAAACTTAGCTTAAGTTTAGCTTAAACTTAACTGAAATACGGGCTACTTAAGCGACTTTAATAAGTAAGAAGCTATATAGCTTAAATAAGGTTTTCCTCCTTTTTTCCTTAGCTTTAAACAAATAATTATTAAGCTATATACTACTAAACTAAGTATATACTAGCCCTTAATAATAAGTAAAGTATTAGTAGATTAAGAAAAAGTATATATAAAGCCTATATATACGATTTTTACTAAGTTGTTATACTACTTTATATTCTTTATAAAATTAATCTTAAGGCTTATAAATATAATATTAACTTAATAATAGCTATTAGCTTACTATATATAATTATACTAAATAAAGGGCCATTTTTCTAATTACTTAAGTTACTTATAGCCTAGGAATTGTTTATATAAAAAGGCCTTAGTCTTTTCTTTTACTTTAAATAGATTATTAACCTTATATATATATATCTTATTTATTTTTATATCTTTTTATGTACTTTCTTTACCTTTAAAATCCCCTTACTTATAGCTACTTACTTACTTTAACTAATACTTATTTTGCTCCTTAATTAAGTATAAATGTCTTATTTCTATAAACCTTAAGTGTTTACTTATATCTTTTATATTAAAAGCGTAAGGGCTTTTATAAAAGCAGGCTATAAAAATAGTTATAAGAGAGCTAGTTTTAGCTATAAAAAACGTTTAATAATAAAAGAACTTAAAAGAATATAGGAATTATAAACTTAAAGCTAAAACGGTAATATATAAAGAAGTAAGTAAGGTATAGTAAGTTAAAACTAGCAGCTAAAGGAAATATAATTTTAAAAAGAAATAAAAGAAAAAGTAAGTAGTAGAGAAACTTTTAATAAGTATATTATAAAGCTAAAAAGGCCTTATTACTTAAAGTAAACAGCGGCGTATTATTATTAAAATAACTAATTACTTTAAGTATAATAAGTTATAGTTTTTTATAACTTATAGTAGCTCTTAAGTCTTATACTTAAGCTTAACTGCTTAATCCTTTTAGTTAAAAAGTTTTATATTAAGTTATAAGTACTACGCGTTATACTCTCGTTTAAACTACTTAAGTAGTTAACTTTTTTTTATACTTTTTTAAAGACCTTTATAACCTTTAGTAAAAAGATTCTTTTTTATTTACTTATAAGTTATAGTTACTTAGCTAGCCTTTTAAGTAATAAGAAACTCTTTTTCTAGCTTTTAATTGCTTTTTTATATTATATAACTTTATAAGATTTTTCTTGCTTTTTTTTATTTAAGTAAAGTATCTTTTTATTTTAAACTAGCTTTAAGCATTTAGCTAGCTTATTTACTAAGCGTAATTATACTATTTAAACGATTAAGTAAATATTAAGGGACCCCTTTATATTTAACCGGTATATAAGCAATTTTACTTTTATAGTAACTTTAAATAGCTTAATATATTTTTCTTAAAGTTTTGCTAGTTTACTATCCGCGTTATGATATTCTTTATTAAGCTTTAGTTAAACTTTATCGCTAGGCTTACGTTTTAGTAAGCAGTATTTCTTATTATATTTATCCTTTATAGCGGCTTAAGTATAAGTAATAGCTAACTTAGTTTCTTTTTATACGACCTCTTAAATCTATAAGTATAAGTAATCGCTAAAAAACTAAAGCTAATTATTAAATTTTATTTCTATAATAAGCTTACTTAAGGCTATATAAATTACTAAAAAGAAGGAATTATTAAAGCTAAAGTATAAAACTATTAGTATATTAGTTTAGCGTAAGTTTAAAAAATCAGCTATAAAAGATTATAGCATAATTTTTATAGTTTAGCTTTGCCTTTTTAATAGGCCGTTAGTTTAAAAGTGCTAAGCAGTAAATATAAAAAGCTTAAATCCGAAGGCTTATTATAAGGTCTATTAAAACCTTAAAGAAAACTTTATACCTTAGTAAAAGATTATCCTTTTTAAAATTCCTTAATTAGCGCGGAGTAGCTTAACATATAACGCTTATACTTAGTTTTTTAATATAGACTAGTTATTTCTTAGGATAAAGAGATATATCTTTATAAATTTATTAATTACTATTAATAAAGTATTAAAAAGAGTTTTTATAGGATTTTATAGGATTTTTCTATAAGAATTACTCGGCTTAAACTACTAAGAGATTAGTAATAAAGTCTATTATTATTATATAGTATAAAACTAATAGACTTGAAATTAAGATAAGCTATTTTAGTATTTTACCTTAGTTAGTTTAATTATAATAATAAGTATTATAGCGGTTAATAACTTTATTTATATATTTATTAAGCTGTAGAATAAAGAAACCTTTAAACAAATCTTACTATATATAAGTATAGCTAGTATAAAAATATTTAGTATAAGCGTTTTAAATAATTTCTTTAGCGTAAGTCTTAAAATTATATAGTCTTTAGCGTTTATTACTCTTTATAAAGTATAATAGCTTTTACTATTAAAAGAATAAGAGTTTAAAGATATTATCTTTATCGCTAAGCTATATAATAATTCTTACTTACTATATATTCTTTATATTTTTATTAATTATTCTTTTATAGAGCCGTAATTCGATTAATACTTTTACGTAAAAGAATATATAGTTTATCGTCTTATCTTTCTAAATACGCTTTTATTCCTCTTCTTTTTATTTAAAATTGCGAAAGCCTTTTCGTTTCTTATAGTAAGCTAAAAAGCGGCTTTCGCAGTATATTATACTTATTCTTAGCCCTTTAATAAAACGCTTTTTTTATTTTGCTTAAACTAGCTTTATTTTGTATTTTTATAAGACGTTAATTTTCTTAACAAAATAAAAAACGATATAACGTAGCTACTTAGTAAGGTTAATTTATTTCTTAAGCTACTAAAGGTACTTAAAAGATAAAATATCTTTTAAGGCCTATATACGCTTATTTATATTTATTAAGCCGAAAGTATTAACTTTAAACTTAAAGAGTTCTATAAGCAGATATATTAAAAAGGATTTTAATCCGAATAGGATAATATTATAGTTATAGAAAGTGCGGAATATTACCTCTAAGTATTAAAAGTATTTTTTAGCCGTATTAAAGTAGATAATAGTATTATTAATATAAGCCGCCGCGTACTTTTAGTATCTATAGAGGATATCGTTAATAAATCTTTAGATATATACCGGAGAGTTCTTAAAACATATAAGTATTATTAGCGACCTTCTTCGCCCGCAATAGCTTTTAGCCGTAAACTTTTTTCTTAGTAGTCTTAGTAAACTAAAAACTAATAGAAAAACGACTATATATTTACTATGCGAATAAATATTTTCTTCTAAAGGCATTTAATTATATTGCTTTAAAGCGGTATTAAATCAATATCTAAAGTAATAATAGTATTAATTCTTTATAAGTTTATAACTACTTATTATTCTTTTCTATTTATTACCTTTAATACTATAAAGACTAGCATTATAAAAAAGGTTGGCTTATAAACCCGCTTTATTTATCTTTACTTAGTTAGCTAGCCGAATAATAAATTTATTACTTTCTTTTTCTTAATCGCTTAATAAATATCATCTTAATATAACTTATTAATATTACTATCTTTTTACTAAGAGAATATATATATACTTAGATTCGTTTATATATACGACTCTCTTATTCCTTTTAAGGCTAAGAACCTGCTTAAAGATATCTTAAACCTTTAAAGTATACTTTAAGTGCTTAGTATAAATTTAAACGCTTTTATTAATAGTAAGTTTAAGTAAATCTTTAGTTTAGCTAATTTTAAGTTTATAGTTTGCTATAAGATCTTTTTATAAGAAGTTTTTAAAGGGGCTTATTCTTTTTAGGTTTTTTATAAGGCTTTCTATTAAAAGAATAATAGTATTAACTTCCTTATATAGCTAGAACTACTTATTAAGGTTTATAATTAATTTTACTTTTTAGCTTTAGCGGAGTATTAATAGTTTTTTAAAGCAGTTTATCGCTATAAAGCCTTTATAATCCTATATTAATATTTAAGCGAGTTTAAACTTATTTTAAAAGAATATTATATTATGCTTTAATAATAACACTTAAACTTATATAAGTAAGACGTAGCTAATATTAAGTAAAATTATTATAGTAGTTAAGCAAATTACCTATTTATATATTACTAGTCTTAGCTAGATTATCTTACCCTCGGCTAAAATCCTTTTATAGGTCTTAATATATAAGACTAAATTAGAATTAATAAGGTCTTTTTAATAAAGAACTAGAAAATCTTAGCTTAGTAATATATTAGCTATTAAGTGTTTTACTATTTAAGCGCTAGTCCTTATCTTTACGGCTATAAGGCTACTATTTAGCCTTCTTAGTAAATATATAGTAAATTCTGCTTATTAAATAGTAGCTTCTTCTTTTACTTTTTAAATAAGAATTTATTAATAAGAGTTTACAGTTATATTTTAAAAGGTCTTTACTAAGTTAGCTTAAACAAGGCTTTAGTTTACCTTAGTATTTATATAAGCTTAAATATGTATCTTAAGCCTTGCTTTTCTATAGATTAATAAGTATATATAAGTAAATTATAACGGCTTATTAAAGCTTAAGAAGTAAATATTAAGAGAAGCTTTAACTATTTTAACGCTTTAAAGCTTCTAAATAACTACTTACTATATTTAGCTTTATTTATAAAAGGTAATATTTTAGCTAAGGTTAAAACGGTATTTATCTTTAATATAATAGTAAAGCTTATTTTATAAGGGGAAAGTTTCCCTATAAAATCTATATACTTTATTAGCTTTTTAAACTAAATTTACTATAGTATAAAATATAATTTCCTTAAAGCCTTTATTAGTATTCGTTTAAGCTCCTTCTATATTATACTTTTAGTTTTTTAAGTAGTTATTAGCTTTAGCTATAGGTTTTTTCTTAGCTATAAAGTAAGCTTAGTTTAGCCTTATAGTTAATAAGTATATAGTCTTAAAGGTGTTTTTTTTTTAAATTAAAAGACTTAAAGTTACGTTTTTAGCTACTTAAATAAAGTATTTTGTTTTAACTTAGTAAGCGCTAAGCGGGCTATAGTACTTTTACTTAAGCTAAGCAGTCTATAAATATAACCTATAGCCTTAAAAAACCCTTAATAAATAGTTAAAGCGTTTTAAATTACCTCTTAAACGTATATAAAGTACGGCTAGTTAAATATTTCCTTTTTATTAGCTAGCTTTATTTCTTTTACGCTAATAAGTACTTTTAAGATCTTTAAATACGTTTAACTTATAATTAAAGAAGAATTTCCTTATCTTTATTAATCTAGCTATTAATATCCTTATTTCTTATAAAATAGTATAAGGGCTAATATAAATAAATATATAGCTTTTAGTAAATTGTTATAATTAAGTAGTTTAGCTAATAAAGCTTATCCGTAGCTTTATATTATAAGCTTAATATTTAAGACTTAAAGTTAGATCTAAAGACTATATCTTTAATAGTAAAGTACCTTTTATTAAGTACTAATACTACTATATTAAGGCGGATTTAAAACCGCTTTTATAAGGTAGAGATCTATTAGCTTAAGCTTATACTAAGCTTACTAAGCTCCTTTTACTAAAGTTTTAAGAGGTCTTTAAAATATTATTTTACTACGCTTCCTTAAAAGAATAAAGGCAATTTTATAACTAATTTATCTATATAAGCCTTGCTTTTATTAGCGTTTTAGTGGATAAAGTTAATAAAATAGTTTACTTCTTAAAATGTATTAGCTTAATTCTTTTTCTATACTTTATTAAAAGATGCTTTTAGCGGCTTTAATAAGTTAAATCTTTATATATTCTTAGCTTATAGTTAAGATTTTTCTTAGGGCTTAGTTAAAGCGTTTTCTATTCTTAAGGTTTAAAAGAGGCTAAGGAATTATTCGCTTAATATTATTACTATTCCTACTAAAGGGCTTAAAGCTACGCTTAGTCTTAATATTTACGCGCCAAGTATAAATAGGTTTAGCTTACGAAGACTATCGCTTACCGCGTTTTTATTACTTAATATTAACGTCTTAGTCTTAACACTTTCGCTAAGTGCTTATTCTTTTATCTTATATACTTCTTAAAATCTAATATACTATAAACATTTAAAAGTAAAAGGCTTCTTTTTATTAATAAAGAGTCTTAAAAACGCTTTAATTAAAGCGGCTATAGCGGATAAAGCTAAAAAGTAATACTAAACTAAGAAACTATTAAATATCTTTCGAGGCGGACTTTTAGTTTAGGCTTATAAGGTAAAATTTATTATGATTATATAGTAAAGTTATTCGCTAAGCTTATAATCTTAAGGGAAAAGGAGTTTTCTCGCGGGTTTAATATAAAGGGTATTAAAAAGATAAGGGATTAAAAGGTCTTAAAGTTAGCTTATTCTTATATATTTTATTTTAAGAATAATTAATCTATTTAAGTGATACTAAATTTAATTTACTTAGTAAAATAGGTTTTATTATCTTATAGTTTATCTTTTATTAGTATTTTAAAAGCAGATTACTTCTTAAAAGGGAATAGTTTTAGCTTAGCTAAGTAAGACTTATTTTATATCCCGTTTAGCATTATAAGTTATTATAATATTATATATAATAAATAAGTTAAGAAGATTATTAAACTAATATACTTAATAGGCTATAGCTTTTTTAACTTTTTTAACTTACTTATCTTAAAGTTTTATTATAAGTATATTAAGAAAAAGGTACTTATTATTAAAATTAAACCTAAGGACTAATAAAGGTTTCTTATAGTAAAGGAGAAAAATCCTAATACTAGCTTATCTTAATAGTATATAAATATCTTACTAAACCTTATAATATACTCTAACTTATTTATTATAAAAGCAATATTTTACTATAATTTAATAGCTTTGTAAGAGAAGACGAGTATAATCTTAGTACTAGTAAAAGATAAGCGGAAAAGTCTCCTTTACAGCCCGGAAAAGAATAATAATAATCCGGCGGACCGGAATAACTATAATACGCCGGAACGGCATAATAACAATCCGGCTAATACTTTTCTACGCCTATAAAAGACTTTCTTTTCCTCTTTTCTTCCTAGCTAGAAATTAGACCTTTAAGCAATTTAAATTTACTCTTCTCGCTACCTTTTTCCCTTTTATTCCTTAGTGCCTTCCTCCCGCTTTATACTCTTAGTCTTATAAAAAGGAATTGTTTAATATTCAACTTCTTAAAAAATAAATACTTAATCGTACGATATAGTTGCTTTTAGCTTAGCGGATATTTAAAAGATTTCCGTTTAAATAAGTAGGAATTACTACTAATTACTACGCTTTATAGCATAAAAATAGGAAATAAAGCGTAAACTAATTACTATTAATTAAAGCTAATAAGTTTTACTAATTAACGTTAGTTAAAGCTAATACTATAAACTAATTACTACTAATTAAGCCGGTATAATAAACCTATAACTATATATAGATATATATGTAGGTTTATAAATAGTAAGAAGCTTATTTTTTCTTAAAGGTCTTTTTAGCTACTTTATATATAATTCTTTAAGTTAATTCTTAGAATCTTAAGTTATATTATTTATTAAGGTGTAAATCCGCTCTATCTGCTATATACGTTAATTATCCGACTATGTGATAACTAGCGCGCAATGTTTTTACATAGTCGGACGGATAAACATTTTGTAGTTATAAGCCCGGCTTCCGCGCAGCACCCTATTTAATTCCTAACGGAGGCATAGGTTTTTTACCGCAGTATATACGCGGGTTTTTTACTATCGTATCTCTTATACCGGGTATATCGAGATATAGAGGCTATTAAGGTGCAAATTCGCTATATCTGCTATATACGTTAATTATCCGACTATATAATAACTAGCGCGCAATGTTTTTACATAGTCGGACGGATAGACATTTTGTTTATTAAGCCGTTTATTATTAACATATAGAGAAACTATAAATATCCTCGTTAAACTATATAATAAACTAAGTATAAGGTTAGTTTAAAACACTATAAACTATAGTTAAGGAAATCTCTTAAATATCCTTAAATATCCTATAAAGTTCCGGTATAGTTTGTCTTATATTTTTAAAGTGTTTTCTTTGTTAAAAATAAGGAAGTTAATAGTTAGAATATCTTATAAAAATTCTTAAATATTCCTTAAAAATAGAAGTAAAATCCGTTTTATACTCTTTATAGTATTATTTATAGTTTAAACGCCGTATATTATAGTTAAAAAGCCTCTTAAGTATTTATAGTTATATCTTAAAAACCTTAGCGGGGTCCGCTTAGTAGTCTTTATTACGTTTCCTTTAGCGCGTCTTTATAGTATATAGTTTAAACATCCTGCTATAAAGTTTTATAGCAGTTCCTTAAGAGCTAAGTAAGGAGTTTAAGCGTAGTCGCCCGGATTTTATAATATTTAACTTTTATTTTAATATTAGCCCCTTTTGCTTTTTGTTTTACTTACTTTATACTTAGCCTCCTTATTATATTAAATACTAGTGTAATAAGTAACTTATAAATTAATAAAAAGAACATTATATACTATAATAAATTTAAAAAGAGAGTTATAAGTAAGACGATTAAACTTTAATCTAACTAATTACTATTTACGTTTTAATAAGCTTAAATATAAAGTATATTTAACTATTAACTATTAAGTAAAATAATAACTTACCTTTTTTTAATTAAGAAGATTACTTTTTCTATATACTTATACTTTCTATAACAATTTCTTTTAAATTATTTATGTCTTTTTAGTGTTTTCTTAGTATATTTAAAAGGAATTATATTTATATATTTGTTTATTTTATTATTATTTATTATACTTTTTTTTAATATAAGAGTTATAAAATTATTATCTTATAGATAATTCTAAGTACTTAAAAGGTACTAATTTCTAAAAGAGAGTATACTATTAAATATTAAAGGGTACTTAGTAAAGTAAATACCGCTAACTAAAAGTATATAGCTATAAAAATAAATACTAGTAGTTATAAAGATAAATAATATAGCTTAATAGTTAAAAATAACTAGTATTAAATATAAGAAATATAAGCTTAATAAAGCTATATATAGCTTAAGCTAGCTTCGGCTAGTAATAAGTACTACGAAATTAGTAATTAACTAATACTTTTTATTAAGTTAAAGTAAAAAGCCTTCTTTTTAAAAAGGATAAAATATTATAAAATGTTTTAAGATAATAAATATCTATTTAATAAGCGAGTTATAACTAATAACTAGTATATTTCTTATTACTAATTATAAAAATAGCTTAAAGAAATTTTAATAGCTAAAAAAAAAGTTAAATAACTTTATAAGTTTTATAAAGTATAAGTTATAAGAAAGTATATAAAAGCATATAAATTCATAAAAAAGAAGCTTTTTTATAGCTTTAAAAAGGGTTAAAAGAAGGTTTTTCTTTTTTATTTTCTTAACTTTTTAAAAAAGAAATTAGCTAGTTTTAACCTAGGAAATCCGTATTATAAGATATCTTTTACTTTATTTAGTTTACGTTTTTAAACTAAGTATTGTTTTTACCTTTTTAAATAGTAAATTATAACTTAAATAAATTATGCTATTATACCTATCTACTACTTTAAGTCTTTAGTAAAAACGTATTTTAATAATATAAAACTAGCTTAAGATAGTAATTCTAACTTATAGCTTAAATAAAAGTTACTTAGTATATAATATCCTTAATACGTTCTAAAGCTATTAAAAAAGGTATTTATTATAATTAAGTTTATTTAATTATAATAAATAAGGAAAACATATTTCCTTTTTTAATACTATAGCTAATATAATAGGTCGGCCTTAACAAGGTTAAAGCAGTAGTTATACTACTATTCGTTGCTATAAAGTAGCTATTTAATTAAACTACTACGTTAGACGGCGGCAGGGCAAAAAAAGACGAATTAACTAAGCTGCTAGCTAGTTAATTAACTATGCTTATTAAGGGTTATACGGGCGCAGCCCGGGCCTAATCTAAGGCCTAGCTTGTAATACTACCCCCTCTTTACCCCCGCTACCCTTAAGCGGGGCTAATAAGTCGTCTCCCTTAGCCGGTAGCTTAGTAGCTATAAGTTTAAGCCGTCCTTATTAGTACGTTAGCAGGTCTCGAACTTAAGACCCTTTATTATAGCTTAGTTAACTATAAATATTAAAGGCCTATATATACTTAGTTTAGTAATACGTAGCTAAATAATTGTTTATTTAAAGCTAAAAAGGGAAAGAGGAAATCTTTATCTAAGCTATATAGCTTCGTACTTTATAAAGGTCGCTTAAGTAGCCCGTATTTAAGTTAAGTTTAAGTTAAACTTAAGCTAAGTTTAAGTAAAGTCTTATACGACTTCGGCTATATGTTAGCCCGACTTTAAGTTATTCGCTATAGTATAACTATAGCTCTTTTTATAGCATAGCTTATAATACTATCTCCTTTTTAAGCTATCGCGTACTGGGGTATATAATATCGGCGCCTTACTCCCCCGCTCCGCGCTTAACGTTAATCGGTATAGTTATCCTTATTATACTTATAATTATACGCTAACGCCTCCTTTAAATAATATTGCGTTAAGGCGTTAAATACGTTATACGCTCGCCTATCCGCGCCGCTATATCGTTTTTAATAGCGCTAAGGCGGTATAATATATCTTTTTAGCTTACCGCTAATATTAGTATTTAAAGTACGTCTTACCTTCCCGCTACTTATAGTCCTTAAGCATAAATACCTTTCCTCTCTCCCTCTCCCTCTTTTTTTTCTTTTCCTTCTTTAATTATTAATCTACTTATACGCGCGCCCCTTTTTATAATAGCTTCGCCGCGCCGCGCCTTAATATATTTACTATAACTCCCCGCGCCTTATCTCCCGCTATATTATAGGCGTTTACTTATTTAGCGCCCCTTAGCACGCCCGGCGACTATACGCTACCGCCTTTATATTAATCTTAGCGCCCGCTATTATCGCTTAGTAAGTAAAGCGCGATATATAGCACTACTATATAGCGCCCCCCTTACTTTATATATATCGGACGTATAGCGTCTCTTAATACGGATACTTAGTATAAGGCTTATTAAAATTAAGCCTTGCCTTATACTTATAATTATTTTGCTTACGCTTACGCTAAATTATGCTATTTGCTTATATATCCTTATTTTTAAACTACGTACAATATAACGCTAACGTAATATTAATATACTAGCAATATAGTTACTGCCGCGAACGCGCTTTAAAACTATATATCTTAAAGGACGTTTAAGGATTACCGCACTAACTTATATATACGTCCTCCGATTCTTAATAAACGCTAGCTAGAGGGATATTACTAACGATTACTATAATATATAAAGTTAGCTCGTGCTATTACTATAGCGCGTTAGGCCTAAGTATACCTTAACGTTTAAAGTTAATTTATTAGTATTAGCGGGTAGTAAGTAGTTTGCTTTAATTAAGTTATAGTTTCTTATATATTCTATCCGTATTTACTTTATATCTTATTATATCTTATTATATCCCTTATCTATCTTATTATTATCTACGCTTAGTACGCGTTTATAGCGTGTCCTCCTTATACTTATCGTTTAAAATCGTCTTAACGTTTGCTAAGTATAGCCCGAAACTTCTTTTTATTTTTCTTAGTTTTCTTCTTTTTCTCCGCTACTTCCTTTATTTTATCTCTTACTCCTTAGCTCGGCTTATTATTATCTTTCCGCCTCGCCCTTATCGTTCTTTATTATCTTGCTATATCGTCCCTTGAATTCTTTTAAGGCGATTATATCCTAAAAGTCGCTAATTAGCTACTATATTAAGTTAGCGTACTTATACTACTTTACTAAGACTTAGCGCTATCTTCCCCTTTTAATCTATCTTTATTAAGCTTACTTAATCTTCTTTATAATATACTTTATTTTATTGTCTTCCTTAATTACTAGCGGTAGCTAGTAGTTATAAACTACTTAGCTAAGTAAAGGGTTATCCGCTATACGGCGGAGGAACTTTATATATAGTCTTTTATATACCCTCTTTAATATATTAAGTTTTACTATATATAAGCTAATTACCTTTATTATAGTATACTTTTAGTATAGTTAGTCGAGCCTTTAATAAGGCCTATCCGTAGTATACTTCCTTATATCTAGCTATACCTTATCGCTTACTTAAAGTCTTTTTACTAGTATACGTAACTAGTTCGCTATCTCCTTTTATCTTACTTATAACGCGGCGATCGCCGTTTAAAAAAAGTTAGCGACTTCCTTTATCCTTTATATAAGGCTCCGTACGCTCTTTATATTTAGCGTAAGCGGTCCTTATTTTTATATAATCTAAATCGGCTTAATATCGTACTTATATATAGCGAAAAAGAGGCTTATACCCGTTATTAATATTACTTAATTATTAAGCGCCGCTTAAGTATAAGGTAGCTATACCCCTTAGTCGTCTTACTTATAGTAAACGTATATACGGAGGTATGCTTATACTTCTTAGTTTACGCGCTTTATTGCTTTATTAGTTTATAAGTAGTAAGCTAAACTTAGTTTCCTTTAAACCTTAGTTTATTAGCAGAATTCTTTTTAAAATTACCTTATTTAGTTCGTCCTTTAATCTAAGATAATAGACTTTAGTATTTTATAAAAGCGGAAGTAAGATTATAGGAACTTAGTAGCGTATACTACTACTTTTATTATTAATATCGCTTTTAAAGTTATTGCCTTTATTAACTAGTCCGTTATTACTTAAAAGTTTTAAAAGCCCTTAGTTCTTATTAGCGGTAAGTTAACTATAAAGTTTATTATTAAGTATATAAACGGCTATATAAAGGGCGGTAATAGTTAAAGAAGCCCTTTTTAAAGTTACTTTTAGATATACCCCTTACTATACAGCTTATAGTTTATAATAAGCTAGCATACTATTAACGATTAGCCCGGCTAAAAAAACTCTTAAGCTAGTATTATAAGTATCCCCTTACGCCTTAAGTATCTTACCGCTATTAAGTTATATATCCGCTAAGCGATTAATACTTAAAGCTTATTTAGCTCTTTATCTTCCCTTTCCTTAAGGTATTAAGCCTTACTTAATACTTAAAGCCGGTCTTTAAAATAAAGGCGCCCCTTTATATTAATTATATACTTCTTTACCTAAACCTTTAATTACTATTTTAAAGCGAGTAACTAATCGCCGTTTTATATTGCTTAAAATACTACTTAATACTCCTTATCTTTTCGCAATATCGCTATCTACCGCTTTTATATCTCTTGCTTATTAAATACGCAGGCTAGTTATACTTATTCCTTAAGTATATCTTAGCCTAAGTTTAAGTTAAGTTCTAGCTAAACTCCGCCTTTATTTACCCCGCCTTTATCTTAAGGTGCGGGGTCGTTTGCTTTATTTATATAAGCGATTAACCCCGCGTTCTCTTCCTTTACTTATATTATCGCAATAATACGCTCTTCTTATACTAATCGTTGCGGGAGGTTTACGTGCTTACCGCTAAGGGGGACTTAATGTCTTATTAATCGCGTGCTATTTAGGATTATCTATACTATGCGTCTTATCTCCTTTTTATTTAATGCCCCTTCCGGCTTATTTTAATTACGGCGCGATAAAGCGTTAGGTACTACTACTAACCTCCTTAAGCGGTACTTTAATATAAAGTTATATAAAGCGAGCTTTATTACTTCTTTACTTTACCTTTTATTTAACTTTTTCTTTATTATAAAGTACTTTAAATTCTTATAATTTATTAGTACTATAAACGCTAGTATATTATATAACTTTACCCCTTAAAAGTTTAAGTATTATATAATCGTAAGTAACTTTTTATTATAAATCGGGTAATTATACTCCGCTATATTAAGTCGGTTTAAGAAGAAACTTACTAAGTATTATATCCTATCCGGTCTAACTTACATTAGCACGCCGCTTATTATATATTTAAAGTAGTCCGCTTTTAAGTACGTTTCCCTCTTAAGGTTATATAGCTATAGTACTAGCGCGTTATAAAATACCTTTTAAAGAAACTTAAACGCGGCTTAGTGCTTATTAGTTTATAAAAACGTTATATTCTTTTTATAAAGGCTATTTAAGTACTGCGAGGCCTTAATATAAAGCGGGATAAAGGTATAGTAGTAATTTACGAACTTAAGGAAGCTTTAAACGCCCTTTACGTTCCTTAGCGCTTACTATATTTAGATAGCTTAAATCTTCTTTAAGTCGCACTAAACCTTACCCCCGGCTTATATAATAAAGCCTAAGTACTTTACTTTTTTTATTATAAAGTCGTATTTTTATAGGTTTAGTATAAGGCCTGCCTTTTATAACTTTTTAAATACCTTCGCTACTTTATCTTAGTAGTCGCGGAGCGACATTAATAAGTAAATTAAAACGTTATTTATATACGCTATAATAAACTTATAAAAGTAGTCTTTTAGCACTTAGTTAATATAGCATTAAAAGGTAGCCGGCGTTCTTATAAAGCTAAATAAGTATACTTATTACTTAAATAGTCTAAACCTTGTTTAAAAGACCGTTTTAAACTTATAGCCCTCCGCGATTTTAATTTTATAAAACGCTATAACGATATTAAGTTTCGTAAACTAACGTGCCTTTGTTAATATCCTTAGCGTTTTTATAATTAATAGTAGCGCGTACCGATCCCTTTTTATAATTATATTTAAGGCTTAGTAGTTATAATAAAAGCGTAAGCAGCCGTCGGCCTTTTTTATAAATAATACTAGCGCCGCGGTTAATAAACTGCTTAAGCGGATAAGGTTCGCTTTTAGTAGCTCGTTTAAAGTCTTTTAAAGGATAAGGAGTTCTTTCTTTAATATATCGTAAAGGGGCCTTTATAGTAATAGCGGCTCCTTACCGTCCTTATTTAATATAAGATAAATCTTATAGTCTATACTTAGTCGGAATAAAGGTTGCTTAAGTGCTTTTATAAGTGCGAAAAGGTTTAGATAAGCTTATAGTGCTTAGGCCGGGATATAGTCTGCTAGGTTAACCGGTATCTTTAGCTAAAGGGCCCTCTTTACGTTCTTTATTATAACTACCTTTACGTTAAGCGCTTATCGTCGCCCTTAGTTATCCCTTTAAGCCTTTTCCCGTTAGCACTCCGCCGCGAAGATAAAGGCGCTTACTAGCTTCGCTTCTTAGATATTCGCGATCTTTATAGCTTCCTTTAATCCTTAAAGGCCGATTTAAATCCCCGCTTTTTTATACTAAATCCGATCTCCCTCGGCGTTATAAATTACCTTATTCTTCTTTATTTATAGTCTCCTTAAGAATACGTTATAGCTTAACTTTAGTACTATATAGGCGAATGTCTATTTTAGGTGCTTATTAATCTTTATCTTAAACGCTATAATCCTTTTCGTTTAAAGTATTAGTACGTCCTTTAAGAAAAGCTATAGCAGCCTCCTTATCTTATCCGTAAAAGGCATCCGTAGCTTTATCGCTACCCCCTTGCTTACTATAGTATAGTAGTTATAGCCTATATCTATAAGTATATTAAGCCTATTTTTTTTATTAATACTAACTTTAAGTAGTATTAAGTTTAGCGTAATGCTATAAAGAAATAGTGCGATAATACCGCACTGCTAAAAGGTCTCGCCCCGGCCTTAGTTAAGGGTTAGGACGCTAATTATCATCTATATGCTTATATCTTATATACTAATATATAAGTAGCCGGAGCGCTTATATCTTACGTTCCGTAATAATTACCGCCTTAAAAAGAAAGATAATAATATCCTCGTTATCTATAAGACGGGACCTCCTTAGTTTATTAAGCCGGTAGCTAAAAGCTACCCACGCTTATATTATAACGCGCGCCCGGGGGGAGCCTTATTTCCGTATAAACTTATAGGTCTACTTTCTCGTATAAGGATCGAACTTACGCTAAAGGAATTACTACTATTTACTACGGAGAAATAGTGCGATAATACCGTACTACTAAAAGGTCTCGCCCCGGCCTTAGTTAAGGGTTAAGACGCTAATTATCGTCTATATGCTTATATCTTATATACCGATATATAAGTAGCCGGAGCGCTTATATCTTACGTTCCGTAATATATAAAGTGCTTTTTTATTAACCTTTAAGCCGTTTACTATTTCTCCTTCTCCTTTAGCGCTTAACTTTATATTAAGGTTCCTCTTTTTTTAAATTAAAATCTACTTTAATTACCTCCTTAGTTATAGCTACGGCTACTTATAAGGTTCCTTTTTTTTTCTTTTTATAAAAGCAAGCGATATACCTTATTACCTTATAAGCGAAATACTTTTATATATTAAGCTAGCCTTATCCTCCTTTTAGCTAAGTTATAGTATTAATTTTACTTATTAAAGTATTGCCCTTTAAATCTTTTTAGTCTTAAGTCGCTCCTTTTATTACTTTCTTTTAGCCTTAAAACGGCTACTTAGTTTACTAAACTCTTTTTAGCTTTATTATAATCTATACTACCTGATTAATATACGCTAAGAAGCTTAAGGTTAGACGGTTAACTATTATAAGTGCCTCCTTAAGGCGAAGGCTTAAAGCGCCTTTTAAGAACATAATCTATATATTATATAGCTACGACCCCCCTCCTGCCTTAAAGAGCCTCTACTTAAACTTAAGGAGGAACGCCGCGAACGTTTAGTTCTTTACTTATTTAATCGTGCGGATAGCCGCCGCCGCCTATAATTAGATATTAACGTTAAGGTAAATCGAATCGAGGTACTTAAGGAATTCCTATTAATTATAACCTCGATCCGCGCTAGTACTATAATAAGTCGCTACGGTTTACTATAGCCTTATATTTAAGTAGGTATAGATTAAGTAAAAAACCTCCTTTAAGCTTAAGAAGAAGTCTTAATCGATCTTATACTTTTCTTATATATATCGTGCTTAAGGCGTAAAGTAGCGCCGCTAGCTATTAAATTTCCTTAGCGCTAGGAGTAGCTTTTACTAGTCTTTTTTCTTTATTACTTCCTTCTTTATTATAAGCGTTACGGCCCTTATTATTATATTATAAGGTAGTATTAAACTATTAATTAGTAGGCCGGCCCCTCCTTATATATATATCCTTACTATCTCCTTTAGCTTTTATATTAAGGCCTTAAATTAGCTTATTAGCTATTAAATCTACTACTAGCTTGCTTAAACTTAGTAGCTCGTTTTAATAGCCCTTGCTTATAGCGAGAGGATCGCTTATTTAACCCTCGTTTAGATATTAGCCTTTCTTAGCCCTCCCTCTTAGCCCCTTTAAATATAGCCTTCTTACGCTAAGTAAGCTTCTTATTTACGCTATATTATAGTTAGTAAGTCTCTTTTTAAGTTATATAACCTCGTCTAAAAGGAGCTTTAAATATATTAAAGGCTTACGTATACTTAGTTTAGTAGTATATAACCGAATAATTATTTATTTAAAGCTAAAAAGGAAAGGGGGAAATCTTTATTTAGGCTACGTAGCTTCGTACTTTATAGGGGTCGCTTAAGTAGCCCGTACTTAGGTTAAGTTTAGGTCGAACTTAGGCTAAGTTTAGGTAAAGTCTTATACGACTTCGGCTATATATCGGCCCGACTTTAGGTTATTCGCTATAGTATAACTATAGCTCTTTTTATAGCATAGCTTATAATAGCTAACTAGTTAGCTATAAGCTAAGTTAAAGTATTAAAATCTTACTTTAAATCTCTTATAAGTTTTATTAATAGTAGTTTTATTTTAAAAATTAAAGCTTTTAAACCTTATATTAAAAAACAAGCTAAACTATAAAGGTTTATTACCTTTTTTAAAGGTTATTTTTAGTTTTACTTTATTACTATAAATTAAGAAGTAGTAAAGGTTATATTTAAATATAGTTGCTTTTAAAGCTTAGTAATAATATAATTTAAACGAATTTTTAAGGACTATATAAATAATAGCCTTAAAGGAAAAAAGTTTAAAATAAGTAAATCTTTTAGCGATTTTAATACCTTTAAAAAAGCTTAAAAAAACGTTTAAAATAGTTAATAAGTAATATTTATTAAAGCATAAATAAAGAAGTCTTAAGTAAAAGATATCTTTATTAGCCTATATAGCCTGATTTTAATAAATAATCTTTACGCCTAATTTAAAAGGTAATATCTTAATAGCTATCCTTTATATAAGATTAAAAGAAAAGGTTAAAAATAGAGTTTACCGCTTAAATAAGCTAAAAACTCTTTTAGACTATATTAGTTTAGCAGTCTAAATAAGCAATAAGTATTATAAACGCTAGCAGTAAAAGAAACACCGTTTAACTTTTAGTAAAGTTATAAAAAACTATAAAAAGTAAAACAATAACTTAAGCGATATAATAAACCTAAATATTATTAAAGTAAGCTTAATAAAGCTTACTAAAAAAAGCTATTTAATAGTTTAACTACTAAAATAAAAGCTATGTTATAAGAAATTATATTTATAAAAGAAATACTTATTAAGGAAAGCTTTTAATTTAAGAGAATAATGTCTTTTTAGCTTATAATTTATAATATCTTATACTATTAGTTTTTAATAAACATATTAAAATAATATAAAGAGGGCTTAATATAATAACTCTTAGTCTTTTAAAAGCTAGTTTACTTATAAAGGGGCTAAATAAAAAAAGACCTTAATATTAATATAAAAGAAGAAATACTTTTTAAATTCAAGATAATTATAAGCCTACTATTTCCTTATAAACTATTAATAAAAATACCGAAAATGCTCCTTATTTTAATATTAATATCACGTCTTTATATATAATAGAAAGCTATAATTTAAAACTCTTTATATAAATAAAAAGCCTTTTTTTAATTAAGAGAAAAACAATAAGCTTTATGTCCTTTTTATTAAGTATTTTAATATAGTTATTAATTTTAAGGATACGGCGTATAAGTAGCTATCTTAAACTAAATACTATAATTATAATTGTCTTATATACCTTTTAAATAAGTAAAGAAGTAGCTAGTTTCTTATATTAAGAAAAACTTATAATAAACTAACTATAGTAACTAAAGAACTTATTATTAATACTAAGGCTTTTATTAAAGACCTTAAAGAAGATATTAAAGCTAATAAAAGAGAAATAACATAAGAAAATACTAAAGATTTACTTAAAATTAAGTAACTTTTTCTTCTTATAAAAAATAATAATAAGACAACTATTAAAAACCTTACAGACGGTAATTTAGCAAAAGCAAATAAATTTAAAAGCTACAAGAAAATTATATATCTACTTTAACTTATATTACTAATTTAATAAAAGATAAAATTAAATTTTAATAATAAAACAATAAGCTAGTTAATAAGCTTAAGGAAAATATAGAAAGGTATTACTATTTACACTTATATATATCTTTATTTACACTTACGCCCTATTTTAAAGATACGTACTAACGCTAGCCCGCCCCGCTAACTTATAGTGCCCGCGCCTAGTAAGTACCCGTACTTTCTAAATAATGCCCGCGCCTACACACACGCAGCCCACACACGCAGCTAGCACGTAGCGCTCTTAGCTATAGCTTAATTCGCTTAAAAACGCATCTTTAAAGCTCTCGTAAGATACGCGCATAACGCGGCCCGTTAATTAATCCGGCGCCCTTAATGCCCTTAACGCCGCCCGAAGGTCTTATATATATACGGGCGAGGGTCTTATATATATACGGGCGAGGGTCTTATATATATACGGGCGAGGGTCTTATATATATATAGGCGAGGGTCTTATATATATAGGCGAGGGTCTTTAGTAAGAGCTTTAAAGGTGTAATATATATGCGTATATAGGCGCGGGCGGGCGCGCGGGCATTTAAAAGGTACGGGAACTTACTAAGCGCGGGCACTATAAGTTAGCAGGGCGGGCTAGTATTAGTACGTATCTTTAAAATAAGGCGTAAGTATAAATAGAGATATATATAAGTGTAAATAGTAATACTTATATAGAAATCTTAAACCTAGCTATAAAATATATATTATAACTATAAAGCGAGTATTTTTAAACGAATTATACTCTTCGTAATATAATTATAAATTTTAAAGATGCTTATTAAAAGAAAGAATTTCTTAAACGAAATACTTAAGAATTAGCTAAAAGAATAGTAAAAAGAGAATAATAACTAAAAGTAAAAAAGTAAAAAGTACTTATAATAAGAGGAGTTATTTTAATAATAAAGTAATAATAAGCTATAAAGTTATTAAAGATTTAGTTACTTAAGCTATTAAAAAGCTAAGTAACTTAAATAAGCTAATTTTATAAAAAGAATAAAGATTTACTAAAAGGTTAGTAAATTAAGTAAAAACTTAATAAGCTTAAGAATAATAAGACTATTTTTAAAGGAATATAGCTTTTATATATAAAAAGTAGAAATCTTAAGGTATATAATAAGATTTTTTTATATAAGGATAAACCCTTAAATTATTTTTATAATTAAAGATTAGCTTATTTTTATAAATATAAAAGAAATCTTAAGCTTTATAGAATCTTTAAAATATTTTAAAAGGTTTATATTAGACTTTTTTAAGATATTTATACTGATATTATAAGTATTAGAAAAAGCTAAAATAAAACCTTTTAAATAGAACTAAAAGGCTAATAAAGTTTTTTAAAAGATTAAAGGATTACTTAAAAAAAACGAAAATTTAATACTTATAATACGAAAAGGCCTTTTAAATTTAAAACTAATATTTCTAGCTTATACTATGTACGTAATAAAGCTAGTATAAAAGGAAATTATTTTTAACTTTTAGTATTTTATTTAAAAAAGCAAGGAAGTATAAAGATTTATTACTTAAGTTATAATAAAGAATTTTATATAATAATTCACGCTTAAAATGAATTTTAATTCTATATTTTAAGAAATAAATATAAGTTAAAGGTTTTTATAAATTATAATATTATTTATTGTTTTACTATAATATAGTAGTTAAATATAAAGTAAAGAAAATAAGCTAAAAATAATAAATAATTTAGTTATAAGATTATTAATAAGAAAGGTTTAAAGGTATCTAAGCTAATATAAATAGCTTTAAAGAAGACTTTAATAATAAAAAGGGCTTAAATAAAAACCTTTTTATTTTAAAATATTAATAGGAATTTAACGTTAAGAAAGTTATATATACTATTTAACGTATATAACTAAACCCTTATCGTTTCTCGTATAATAAGTAGTATAGCGTAATTTATTTAATGTTAATATACTAGCCGGAAAGGGAGAATGCTATAAGGAAATAGTGCGATAATACCGCACTGCTAAAAGGTCTCGCCCCGGCCTTAGTTAAGGGTTAGGACGCTAATTATCGTCTATATACTTATATCTTATATACTAATATATAAGTAGCTAGAGCGCTTATATCTTACGTTCTATAATAATTACCGCCTTAAAAGGAAAGATAATAACGTCCTTATTATCTATAAGACAGGACCTCCCCGGTTTATTAAGCCGGTAGCTAGAAGCTACGCACGCTTATATTATTACGCGCGCTTAAGGGGAGCCTTATTTTCGTATAGACTTATAGGTCTACTTTCTCGCGCGGGGATCGAACTTACGCTAAAGGAATTGCTACTATTTGCTATAGAGAAATAGTGCGATAATAACGCACTGCTAAAAGGTCTCGCCCCGGCCTAAGTAAGGGGTTAAGACGCTAATTATCGTCTATATGCTTGCATCTTATATACTAATATACGAGTAGCCGGAGCGCTTATATCTTACGTTTTATAATAAAGAAGAAACCTTAGTGCTAACTATTAAACTAATTAAGGAGCAAATAAGTATAAAGGAGAGCAGGCTTGTAGCTATAAGTAAGAGGATTATAGAGATGTAAAGAGTGTGCGAAAAGGTAAAAACATAGGTAAAATATATGTATATAAGGTTAATAATCTATTTAAGGTAAAGGGGGGACTAAGGCCTTCTTATATAGACAATTCTTAAGCTATAAGTAACTTAAGTAATTTAAAAAAGAGCCCCCTATTTAGCGCAGTTATGCATAGTAGGCTAATAGCTATTGTTAGGTTAATATTATATTTATAAGCCTAGGGATTAATTCCGTAAGGAATACGAGGTAGCGTAGCGACTTAGCACGGATTATATATATAGTCTCTATATACACCTCTTCCTAATCTGCTAATATCTTGCTTATATATAGGTCGAATAATATATAGGAATATGTATAGTATGTAGAATTATTTAGCGGATTTAATGTATATTTCAGCGTATTTATGTTATATGTTATTTATACTATATTTAGCCTATAGGCTGCGGGAGAGTATATTTTACTTCTTTATAAAACTAAATAAAGTAAGGGTATCTTATTATACGGATTTCTTAAGTTAAAACTAGCTAAAAAAGAAAAAAGAAAGAAAAGAAAGGAGTTAAGAGAAGAAAGAGGAAGGACCTCCTTTTATACCTTTTTAAAGCTACTAAAAGACTTTTCTTTTATATGCTTTTATATGCTTTTATATACTAATCTATAACTTATACTTTATATAACTTATAAGGTTATTAAACTACTTTTTAAGCTAATAAAAAGAGCTTATACTATTTTTATTACTAGTAATAAGTAATATACGCTTTATTACTTATGACTAGCTTATAAGACGAAATATCCTTATCTTAAAACCTTTTATAAGATTCTATCCTCTTTTAAAGGGAGGCCTCCCGCTTTAGCTTTATATAAAGTATTAGTCGATTTATTTAATACTAATTTTATTATTAGCTAAAGCTAGCCTAAGCTAAATATAAGCGTATTTAGCTTATACCGCTTATAGCTAATACTAGCCGTTTTTAACTATTAAGCTATATTATCTCTTCTTATAACTAGCGGTATTTACTTTACTAGTTACTCCTTTATATTTAGTAGTATTTACTTTACTTAATATTAGTACTTTTAGTACTTAAAATTACTAGTAAAATAAGGTTTCCGTTATATATTCTCCTTTTTAAGGTCTTTTTAAACCTAAAAGGATAAACGTTCTTTTCCTTTTAAGGTTATTTTTAACCTTTTAAAAGCTAACTAAATAATAAAAGAAATCCTACTTTAAAGAGAGTAACCTTAAGAATTCTTTAAAGAAAATCCTAATCTTTTAACTTTATAGATCTTTTAAAAAAAATCTTATTTAGATTTCCTTTTACTTTTACTATTTAAGATAGTAAATAAATCCTAGCTTAAAAAAACTAATACTTTTACTTAAGGGTTTAATTAATTAAAATCCTTAACTTTTCTTAAAGCATTTTTAAGTGCTTTATAAGTTCTTAAGTATTATCTTAATTAAGATAGTTCTTTTACTTTACTAAATAAAAGTATTTTTAATTTTCTATCTTTTTAGTAAGTATAGTCTTTACTATATATTTACTCTTTTTAACTCTTTTTAAGTCTAGCTCTCTTACTACCTTAGCTTCTTATAAGTTAGCTTTAATAAAGATATATAAAAAATAAGGTATATAAGTAAACTAATTTAAAGTTTTAACTTAAAATTAACTTTTCTTATTTTTTATAACTTTAAAAGGTCTTATCTTCTTATAATCTAAAGACTTATTAAGTCTATTAATCTTAAGATTCCTCGTTAAAAGATATACTTTATCGCTTTTAAATAAAAAAGGTTTTAAAGACTATTTCTTATTATAATAATACGATATTAAAACGGGTCGGCCTTAACGGGGCTAAAGTAGTAGTTATACTACTATTCGTTACTATAAGGCAGCTATTTAATCTACTTACTACGGCAGGTAGTGCGCTAAGCGCATAGCAAAAGAAGACAAATTAACTAAGCTACTAGCTAGTTAATTAACTACGCCTATTAAGGGTCGGTTATACGGGCGCAGCCCGGGCTTAATCTTAGGCCTAGCCTGTAATACTACCCCCTTTTTACCCCGCCTACCCCGGGGCGGGGCTAATAGGTCGTCTCCCTTAGCCGGCAGCTTTTATAGCTATAAGCCTAGGCCGAACGTCGCTTGCTAGTACGTCGGTAGGTCTCGAACTTAAGACCCTTTATTATAGCTTAGTTAACTATAACGGGTCGGCCTTAACGGGGCTAAAGTAGTAGTTATGCTACTATTAGTTACTGCGGGGCAGCTATTTAATCTACCCGCTGCGGCAGGTAGTGCGCTAGGCGCACGGTAAAAGAAGACAAATTAACTAAGCTGCTAGCTAGTTAATTAACCACGCCTATTAAGGGTTAGTTGTACGGGCGTAGCCCGGGCTTAATCTAAGGCCTAGCCCGTAATAGATATCTTCTTAGCAATATATTTTAATTTTAATTTTATAAATCCGTATAAGCTAATTAAATATTTAGAGTTTAATATTCTTTTTTTAGCTATAACGCCTTAAAGTAAAGAAGACTTATAGGCTTTAAGTATAAAGCTATAATTTGCGAATACTAAAGTATTTTTAATAGGCTTAAAATAAGAGGTATTATATATAAACTATGCTATAAGCAATCTAAAAAGCAAATTATTTTATTTATAATTTATATAGCTTTTAAAGTATTGCTTAAGCGTTTAATTTATTCGTTTTATTATTCAGATTATAATAAGATAAAAATCAGGAGATAATTTATACTTTATACTTAAGGCTTACGTTAAACCTTATTAGAAATTCGAAATATATTTTAAATCTTTATCCGAAATAATTAAACTTAGAAGTCCTCGATTAGCTATAATATATCTTATAAAAGTATAAGATAACCTTTTTACGTTTCTAGCTTTATATATTAAAATACAATAGCCATATTTTATAAGACGATTAACTATAACTAAAATAAAATCGTAATTTATACTAGTTATAGGATGTATAAACTTTATTAATTTCGTAATAAAGTTTAAGGCTATAAAATCTTAAAGTCTTAAAAGAACTTTTAAAGGAATTAAGTTATTATAAGGCTTATATTTTATAGCCTTACTTTTATTATATACTTTATATAACTTAATAACTCGTTAAAGTTTCTTTTTAAGGTTATAAGTATTATAATAGTTTCTAATTTTATTATACGTTTTTGTAATCCCTTTATATCTATATAAAAGGTACGAATAAAACTCTATTATAACTATTTTCTTAGTTTTTAAGGTAAGAAATAGCTTATTTTTATAAAACGCTATTTTTCCCTCTTACTTAAGATTCTTATATCTTTTCTTATTTAAGTTCTTATAAGAATTCTTAAGAAATTTTAAAGTAGTAAGATCTCCTTATATGTTAAATAGTATATATAACGTCTTTAACTCTAAATTACTATTATTATTTAAAAAATAATAAAGTCTCTTTATAAGGCTCTTTTTTATAATTAAAGTCCGGTTACTAGCTAATTATATTAGCTTAGTTATTCTTAAAACCTTTCTTATAAATAATCTTATAATTTAATTCTTAAAGGAATTTAGCTTATCTTATTTACTTAGTATTTAACTACTACGTTATAATAAAATAATTAATATTCTTATAATCTATATAAACCTTAAGTTTATAATTTTTCTTTAAGATATAATATCGAAATTCTTAAAAAGCGTATATAATAGCTAAGAATACTTTATCGTAAATAGAATAATAAATTCCTATACTTACTAGCTTTTTTTAATAAAACGCTATAAGTTTAAGAATATTGTTCTTATCGCGCTAGCTTAATTACGCACTTAATATTAAATTAAAAGGATTTATTTCTAACTTTAATAGCTTCTTTATACTATAAGTATTTAAAATAGGTTCTTTTATAAGTAATCCTTTAATTTTTCTAAAAGCTTTATTTACTTTTACGCTTTACTTAAAAGGCTCCGTTTTAGCTTTTTTTAATACTAGTAATATTAGTATAATTATCTTAAAAACGTCTAATATAAACTTCTTATAATAATTTATATATCCTATAAAGCCTTTAATTACTATACTTTTAGGAATTAGCTAATCTTTAATTATAAAAATCTTTTAAGGGTTTATTCTTATATAAAAAAGAGTAATTATATACCTTAAGAATTCTACTTCTTATATATAAAAGCTATATTTCTTTAGAAAAATATATAATGCTATGCCTTATAGCATAAGAATAAGGGGATAGGGCGCGGACTAATTACCGCTAGATAAGGCCGGTACTATAAACTAATTACCGCCGGTTAAGGCCGGTACTACGGACTAATTACCGCTAATTAAGCTAGTATAACGGACTAATCACTATATATAAACGTATATAGGGGTTTAGAAATAGTAAAAAGCTTATCTATTTATTAAAGTATAGCTAGCTACTTTATACTTAGTTTTTTAAGCTAATTTTCAGGATCTTTAACTATACTATCTTTTTATCTATTATTAGTATATAAATAAACTATAAATATCCTTATAAAATCGCTTAATAAACTAAGTATAAGCCTAGTTAGAAATACTATAGACTATAGTTAAAGAAATCCCTTAAATATCCTTAAATATCCCTTAATAATCGCAGTAAAGTTTATCTTATATTTTCCGGTATACCTTTATAATTAAAAATAAGTTAAACTATAGTTAAGGTATCTTATAAAAATCTTTAAAGATCCTTTAAAGATACCGGCGGAATCCGCTTAGTAGTTTTTATAATATCTTTTATAGTTAAAAGCATTATAAACTATAGTTAGGTAAGCTCTTAAGCCTTTATAGTAATATCTTAAAAACCTTAGCGGGGTCTAATTAATAATATTTATCGTATCTTTATAAGCGAGCTTTTATAGTACGTGCTTTAAGCGTTCTTATTACGGGGTTTTATAAGGCTCTTTAAAAGTAAAGTAAAGAGTTTAAGTATAGCTATTTAGATTTTATAATAACTCCTTTAAGTAAGAAAGAAAAGCTAACGTCCTTATTAGTTTAAAGTAAGAATAAAGTAAAGGGGGCGCTAAGTAATAGCTTTATAATAGCGTCTTCGCGCTATATTAATAGTGCGCTATCCTTATCCTTTTAATAGTTTTTTCGGCCTATTTAGCTAATAGTAACTAAGTAGCTTAAGATAGTTAGTAAGCGGCTTTTATTATAAATCCTTACCTCTTATTTAGTTCTACGTTTTTATCTTTATTAAGGCGATTAACGCGTTAAGCTAAAGCTTATAGTAAAGTTTTTTAACTTTTCTTTAAGGCGTGCGTTTAGGCACTTATTAAGTAGTAAGGAGTCTCCGCGCTAAGGAATATTTAAATTCCTTAGCGGGATATATTATAAGAGACTAGCTTTATTTAAGACTTATTTTATATTATTATTTTACTTACTCTTTACGCCGTTTTCTAATCCTCCGCTCTATTTTTTAAACTACTTACTAGCCTTATAAGCCGCTTATAAATAAGATATTATATCTTACTTATTACCGCTATTATAGTTATCTTTTACTTTTTATTACTAGGCTTTTTAACTTATTATTCTTCTTATATAGCGCTATTACTTACGCCTTTCCGCTAATTTATACGCGTCTAGCTACTAAGAAGGTATTAAGGTAAAAGTAAGCTATCCTGTTAATATTAATAAGTATAGTTAGTATTAAATTATTAAATATTTATATTCCCGCTTTAAAGCGAGTAATAAGGTCCTTAATAGCCTTAATACTTAACTCCTCGCTTTTAAGGTTTTAAATATACTTAATAGTCTTAAAGAACCTTTTTATAAAAGGGGCTTTAAAAGTGCGAATATAAAGCGCGTAGTTAATATAGCTAATAAAGCGGATATTAAAGCCTAGGAATTTTATTGCTTAAGTTAAAGTTAAGTCGCATTTAAACTCTTCGTAAGCTTATAAGTAGAACTTATTATAGTTTATAGCTAAGCGGAAATTTTTAATTATTATAATCTTATCGCTAGAGTATAGGCCCGCGAAGCTAGGCCTATTAAGAATTATATTAATTACTACTAGCGGCTCTTATAAAATTAAGCGGCGGAATATATCGTTAGGCTAGTTATCGCTATCTCTTTTAGTTAAGGAAAGATAGCGGATAGACTATAATAAGGCGCTTATATACCTTTATATAGCTAAGCTAAGCATAGCGGCGGGTAGAAAAAGCGTTTGCTAAGTAAGACTAAACGGGTCCTTAAGGTTTATAGCGGCTATAAGTTAAGAAAGGGATTTTATAGCGTAGGCTAAACCGCGTATAAAGCGAGATAAGGTTTTAGCTATAGTAGCTTAAGACGCTGCTATAAACCTAGCTATAAACTAATTAAGCTAAGCCTTAAATATATAGTTAAGGATAGCGTAGATATCGTTTTAATTATTTAGCTAAAGCGGGTTTTTACTAGTTATAGCGGGTATTATAAATCTTAAGACTATAGTAAGGTTAGTTAACCTAAAGACGTTAAGTATAAGCTAGTTATTCCGCTAAAAAAGATTTCCGGCTACGCTTTAAAAAATATATAAGTAATAAGGGCTTTTAAACGGTAAAAGCTAAGCGGAAGATATAGCTAAGTTACCGCAAAACCGGCCGTTTAAACTACGCTATAGTATAAAGCTAAAAGGTAAGTCGTTTAAGTTAAGTATTTTAAAAAAGTAGTATAGGCTATCCCTTATAGTGCTATAATTTAAGTTAAATCTATTAGCTTAAGCGCGGTTATAAAAAGTAGTATAAGTTTATATAAAAGCTTAAACTTAAAGGTTTTAACTTTTATTAAGGGACTTAAAGCTATAAAGGATAGCCGCTTTATTTTTATAAAGCTTAAGCGCTTACTTATAATCTTTATATTAAAGGCGTAGGGGCTTATAAGAAAGCGGGCTAAAAAAGTAGTTATAGAATAGCTAGTCTTAGCTATAAGAGATATTAAATAATAAAAGGACTTAAAATAAGAGTATAAAGATTATAGGCTTAAAGTAAAGAAGGTTATATAAATAGGAGTAAGTAAAGTATAGCGGGTTATAGCTAGCAGTAAAGGGAAATATAATTATAAAAAGAAAAAAGAAAAAGAAAGAGGGCGGGCGGCGGAGAGAATTTAAATAAGTATATTATAAGGCTAAAAAGGCCTTATTACTTAAAGTAAATAGTAGTATATTATTATTAAAATAACTAATTACTTTAAGTATAATAAGTTATAGTTTCTTATAACTTATAATAGCTTTTAAGTCTTATACTTAGGCCTAACCGCTTAATTCTTTTAGTTAAAGAGTTTTATATTAAGTTATAAAGGCCGCGCGTTATACTTTTATCTAAACTACTTAAGTAGCTAACTCCTTTTATGCTTTTTTAAAAGCTTTTATAATCTTTAGCGAGAAGACCGCTTTTTTATTTACTTATAAGTTATAGCTACTTAGCTAGCCTTTTTAAGCTATAAAGAACTCTTTTTTTAGCTTTCCGCTGCCTTTTTTTATTATATAGCTTAATAGGATTCGTTTTACTTTTTACTTATTTAGGTAAAGTATCTTTTTATCTTAAACTAAGCTTAAGTATATAGCTAGCTCGTTTGCTAAGCGTAGTTATACTATTAAAACGACTAAATAAATATTAAAAGACCTTTTTATATCTAGCTAGTATATAAGCTATCTTACTTTAGCAGTAACTTTAAACGGCTTAGTATATCTTTTTTAAAGCTTTGCTAGTTTACTATCTATAACGTAGTAGCCCTTATTAAGCTATAATTAAACTTAATCGCTAGGCTTAAATTTTAGTAAGCGGTATTTCTTATTATATCTATCTTTTATAGCGGCTTAAGTATAAGCGATAGCTAACTTAGCTTCTTTTTATAAACCCTTTAAGTTTTATTAGTATAAGTAGTTACTAAGGAACTAAAAGCTATTATCTATTTTTATCTTTATAATAAGCTTACTAAAGGCCGCGTAAATTATTAAAGAGAAGGAATTATTAAGGCTAAACTAAAAGGCGACTAGCGTATTAGTTTAGCATAAGTCTAGGAAATTAGCGGTAAAGAATTTTAGCGCGATTTTTATAGTTTAGTTTCGCCTTTTTAATAGGCTATCGGTTTAAAGGTACTAAGCCGTAAATATAAAAAGCTTTAATTTAAAGGCTTGCTATAAGGTCTACGAAAATACTAAGGTAAACTTTACGTCTTAGTTAAAGATTATCCCTTTCGGAATCCTTTAATTAGCGCGAAGTAGCTTAGTATATAACGCTTATACTTAATCTTCCGCTATAAACTAATTATTACTTAGGATAAGGAGAAATATTTTTAAGAATTTATTAGTTATAGTTAGTAAGGTATTAAAGAAGTTCTTTATAAGATCTTTTTATAAAGATAATTTAGCTTAGACTATTAAGAGCTTAGTAAGAAAGTTTATCGTTATTATATAATATAAAATAAGCGGGCTTTAGATTAAAATAAGCTACCTTAGCGTCTTACTTTAATCGGTTTAGTTATAATAGTAAGTATTATAGCTATCTACGACCTTATTTATATATCTACTAAGCTATAAGATTAAGAAGCTCTTAAATAAGTCTTACTATATATAAGTACGGCTAGTATAAAAATATTTAGTATAAGCGTTTTTAATGATCTTTTTAGTATAAGTCTTAAGAATATATAGTCTTTAGCGTTTATCGTTCTTTATAAAGTATAATAACCTTTATAACTAAAGAAATAGGAGTTTAAGGATATTATTCTTATTATTAAGCTACGTTATGATTTTTACTTACTATATATCCTTTATATATCCGTTGATTATTTTTTAGCGGAGCGGTAATTCGATTA
Organism: Ophiocordyceps robertsii; assembly: GCA_027405785.1. Lineage (NCBI taxonomy): Eukaryota > Fungi > Ascomycota > Sordariomycetes > Hypocreales > Ophiocordycipitaceae > Ophiocordyceps > Ophiocordyceps robertsii. Next base: position 35,980 of record JAPEBW010000295.1, read on the forward strand.
ATACTTTTATATAAAGGAATATACGGTTTATTATCTCGTTTTCTTAAATACGTTTTAATTCCCCTTTTTAGTTTAAAGATACCGGATTATCGTCTTAATATAGCAAATATAAAAGCGCGTTTAGCACGACGTTTTTAACGCTTAAGATATAGTATACCTTAAGCGGGAATTAGCTTAAGTATTAAGATATAAAGACTAGCTTATCGTTAGATTTTATACTAATAAAGAATAAGGATTTTTAGTATATAATTCTATAAGTACTTATATAGTTAATAAAGATAACTACTTATAGCGTTCTTATAAATAGTTTTATAGTACGTAACTTATAAACTACTTATACTAAACCGGCTACTTTAAGTTTTATAAGCTAGTATTAAGGTTCTCCGCTTTAAAAAGCGCGGCTTAAGTAAATAATAAGCTAAACTTTAGTCTAGGCTAGTAGCGTCTTTTTATTCTATTTTATGCCTTCTTTTAAGTAAAAAGCTATAGCCGCTACTCTATATTCTTAAGATATATTAATTTAGAAAAATAGTTATTAAGCGGGGTTAAAGTAGTAAATTGTTTAAGGCTTAGTAAGTTTTTTAGTTAAAATCGTAAAGGCCTTTTCTTCTTCCGGAGTAGGCTAAAAAGCGGCTTTTACGGCGTATTAAGCCTATCCTTAGCCCCTTAAGAGGACTCCTTATTCTTATCTTACTTAAAGTAGCTTTATCTTTCGTTTTTATAAGACGTTAACTTCCTTAGCGAAATACGGGACTATATAGCGTAGCTACTTAGTAAGGCCGATCTATTTCTTAAGCTATTAAAGGTTTTTTAAGAACGTAATATTCTTTAAGGCTTATACGCGTTTATTTATATTTATTAAGCTAATACTATTTACCTTAAATTTAAAGAGCTATATAGACGGGTATATTAAGAAGAACTTTAGTCCGGATAAAGTAATATTATAATTGTAAAAGGCGCGGAATATACCCTTTAAATATTAAAGGTTTTCTTTAGCTATATTAAAGTAGATAATAATATAGTTAATATAAGCCGCCGCGTATTCTTAGTATTTATAAAGGACGTTATTAATAAACCTTTAAATATATACTAAGAAGTTCTTAAAGCCTATAAGTATTATTAATAATCTTTTTAGCTCACGATAGCTTATAACTATAAACCTTTCTTAGTAGTCTTAATAAACTAAGAACTAGTAAAAAAACGATTATGCGTTTACTATACTAATAAACTTCTTTTTTTAAAGGCGTTTAATTATATCGCTTTAAAGGGGCATTAATTAAGCGTTTAAGGTAATAATAGCGTTAATTCCTTCTAAGTCTATAACTACTTATCCTTTTTCCTTTTTATTTACTATCTTTAATACTATAAATACCGGTGCCGTAAATAAGGTTAGCTTATAAACTTATTTTAATCGGCCTTACGCGGTTAGCTAGCCGAATATTATATTTATTACCTTCTTATCTTTATCGCTTAATAATTATAATCTTAATATAACTTATTAATATTGCTATCCTTTTACTAAGGGAATATATATATATTTAGATTTATCTATATATACTACTCCCTTATCCCTTTAAAAGCAGGGAAATAATTAAAGGATATCTTAAACCTTTAATACGTATTTTAAGTCCTTAGTGTAAATCTAAACGCCCTTATTAATAGTAAGTTTAAGTAAGTCTTTAGTTCGGCCGATTTTAAGCTTATAGTTTACTATAAGATCTTTTTATAGAAAGTCTTTAGCGGGGTCTATTTTTTCCGGATTCTTAATAAGAGCTTTTACTAAGGGAGTAGTAGCGTCGACTTCTTTATATAGCTAAAACTACTTATCGAGGTCCGTGATTATCCTTACCTTTTAGCCTTAGCGGAGTACTAGTAGTTCCTTAAAATAGTTTATTGCTATAAAGCTTTTATAATCCTATATTATTATCTAGGCGAGCTTTAAGTCGTTAAGAAAAAAACATTATATTATGCCCTAACGGCGGCGCCCGGACTTATATAAGTAAAGCGTAGCTAAAACTAGCTTAAATCGTTATAATAACTAAGTAAATTACCTATCTATATATCGCTAGTCTTAGCTAAACTATCTTAACTTTAGCTTTAATTCTTTTATAGGCCCCGATTTATAAGACTAACGTAAAATTAATAAGGTCTTCTTAATAAGGAATTTACTAAAAAGTCTTAGCTAAGTAGTATATTAGCCGCTAAGCGTTTTACTATCTAAGCGCTAATCCTTACCTTTATAACTATAAGGCTGCTATTTAGCTTTCTTAGTATATACGCGGTAAATTCTACTTATTTAATAGTAGCTATCCTTTTTACTTCTTAAATAGGAATTCGTTAAAAGGAGTTTATAATAATATCTTAAAAGGTCTTTACTAAGTCGGCTTAAATAAGGCTTCGGTTTACCTTAGTATCTATATAGGCTTTAATACTTATTTTAAGCCCTTCTTTTCTATAGATTAGTAAGCGTGTGTAAGTAAATCGTAATAGCTTATTAAGGTTTAACGGCTAAATATTAAAGGAAGCCTTAACTATCTAAACGCTTTATAGCTTTTAAATAACTACTTACTATACTAAGCTATATCTTTATATAGCGACGTCTTAGTTAAAGTTAAGGGGGTATTTATCTTTAATATATTAATAAAGCTTATTTTTTAAGAGGAATGCTTTATAGTAAAATCTATATACTTTATCGGCCTTTTATACTAAGTTTGCTATAGTATAGATTGCGGTTTCCTTTAAGCTTTTATCGGTATTTAACTAAGCTCTTTTTATATTATACTCTTTATCCTTTAAATAGTTATTAATCTTTATTATAGTTCTTTTCTTAGTCGCGGGGTATGCCTACTTTAGCTTTAGCGTTAGCGAGTATATAGTCTTAAAAGTTCCTTTTCTTTTAAGCCGGAGGACCTTAGCTTTTATTCTTAATTATTTAGGCGGATTTCTCCCTTAACTTAGCGAGCGCTATAAGGCCCGTACTATATCCGCCTTTACTAAGCGGTCTAAGAATATAACCCGCGGCTTTAGTAAGCCCTTAATAGATAGCTAAGGCGTCCCGGACTATCTTTTAAGTATATATAAAGTATAGCTAGTCGGCCTTTATCTTTCTATACGTTAAACCTATTTCTTTTGCGCTAGTAAGTGCTTTTAAGATCCTTAAGTATATTTAACTTATAGCTAAGGAAGAATTTCTTTATATTTATTAATCTATTTATTAATATCCTTGTTTCTTATTAAATATTATAAAGATTCTTATAAGTAAACGTTTAGCTTTTAGTAAATTATTATAGTTAAGTAATCTAGCTAATAAAGCGCGGCCTTAGCTTTTTATTATAAGCGCGATATTTAAGACTTAAAGTCGGATCTTATTACTATATTTTTAATAGTAAAGTGCTCTTTATTAAGTGCTTATATTACTATATTTAAGCGGAATTTAAACCGTTTTTATAAGGCAGAGATTTATCGGCTTAGTTTAATACTAAGCTCGCTAAGTTCTTCTTATTATAGTTTTAAGAGGTCCCCGGAATACTATTCCGCCGCACTTCTTTAAAGGAAAGAGGGCAATTAAATAGCTAATTTATCTATATAGGCCTTGTCTTTATTAGCGTTTTAGCGAATAAAGTTAATAAAATAGATTACTTCTTAAAATATACTAGCCTTATTATCTTCTTAAACTTTATCGAAAGATACTTTTAAAGGTTTTAATAAGTTAAATCTCTTTATATCCTTAGCTTATAGTTAAGGTTTTTCTTAAGGCTTAGTAAGTATATTTTCTTTTCTTAGTACTTAAAGGAGACTAAGGAATTATTCGTTTAATATTATTATTATTCCTACTAATAAGCTTAAGGCTATACTTAGTCTTAGTATCTATACGCTAAGTATAGATAAGTTTAGCTTATTAAAGGTATCGCTTACCGCGTCCTTATTACTTATTATTAAGGTCTTAGTCTTAATACTCTTACTAAGCGCTTAACCTTTTATCTTATATACGTCTTAAAATCCGGTATATTATAGGGCCTTTAGTATAAGAGGCTTATTTTAATTAATTAAAAGTCCCGAAAATGCCTTAATTAGCGCGGCTATAACGGACAAGGCTAAATAGTAATATTAAACTAAGAAACTACTAAGTATCTTTTAAAGCAGACTTTTAATTAAGGCCCTTAAGCTAAACTTAATTAGTAATATACGGTAGAAATATCTACTAAGCTTATCGTCTTAAGAAAAAAGTAACTTTATTATAAGCTTAATTTAAAGGGTATTTAGCGAGCGGGGAGCTAGATAGTTTTAAGGTTAGCTTATCCTTACTTCTTTTATTTAAAGGATAATCGATTTATTTAGGTAATACTAAATTTAGTTTACTTAATTATATAGGTTTTATCGTTTTATAGTTTGTCCTTTATTAGTATTTTAAAAGCGGATTACCTCTTAAAAAGTAGTAGTCTTAGCTTAGCTAAGCAGGACTTATTTTACGTCCCGTTTAGCTCCGTAGGCTATCACGGTATAGTACCTTAAAAAAGAGTAAAGGAGATTATTAAATTAGTATACTTAATAAGCCGCGGCCTTTTCCGCTCTTACGGCCTACTTATCTTAAAGTTTTACTATAAGTATATTAAAAAAGAGGTACTTATTATTAAGGTTAGACTTAAAGGCTAATAAAAGCTTCTTATTAAAGAAAATATTATTTAGTATCTAACTTCTTATAAAATAAGTACTTAATTATACGATATAGTTACTTTTAGCTTAGCGGATATTTAAAGGATTTTTATTTAGATAGGTAGGAATTATAACTATTTATTACGCTTTATAGTATAAAGATAAGGGGATAAAGCGTAGACTAATTACTATTAGTTAAAGCTAGTACTATAAACTAATTACCGCTAGTTAAGCTAGTATAATAAACTAATTACTATATATAAACGTATATAAGGGTTTAAAAATAGTAAAAAGCTTATTTATTCTTTAAAGTATAGCTAGTTACTTTATACTTAGTTCTTTAAGCTAATTTTAAGGATCTTTAACTATACTATCTATAATACGTAAAGAAACTATAAATATCCTTATAAAATCGCTTAATAAACTAAGTATAAGCTTAGTTAAAAATACTATAAACTATAGTTAAGGAAATCCCTTAAATACCTTTAAATATCCCTTAAAAATTGCGGTAAGGTTTATCCTATATCTTTTAAAGTGCTTTTTTAATTAAAAATAAGTCGAACTATAATTAAGATATCCTACGGAAATTCTTAAATATCCCTTAAAGATACCGGCGGAATCCGCTTAGTAGTTTCTACGGGATTTTCTATAGTTAAAGACGTTATAAACTATAGTTAAGTAAGCTCTTAACCCTCTATAGTTATATCCTAAAAACCTTAGCGAGGTCCGACCGGTAATATTTATCGTATCTCCTTAAGCGAGCTTTTATAGTACGTGCTTTAAGCGTTCCCGTTATAAGGTTCCGTAAGGCTCCTTAAGAGTAAAGTAAGGAGTCTAGGCATAGCCGTCTAAATTCTATAATATATACTAACTACGCTCTTTATATTTTTATACTTAAAGCCCTTTTTATAAAAAGGGGTTTTAAGACTATTAAATACGTTTTAAACCTTAAGAGAAAGGAATAGGGTATTAAAGCTATTAAGAACCTTATTACCCGCTTTTAAGTAAGAATATAAATATTTAATACTTTAATACTAATTATTTTTATTATTATTAGTAAAATAACTTAGCTTTACTTTAATACCTTTTTAGTAGCTAAACGCGCGTTAGTTAGCGGTAAGGCGTAATATAATAAAAACCTTATTTTATTAGTAATCTTAAGTACTAAAAGTACTAATATTTAATAAAGTAAATACTGCTAAATATAAAGGAGTAACTAATAAAGTAAATATAGCTAGTTATAAGTTATAACTTTTTAAGTAGATACCGCTAGTTATAAAGAGAGACGATATAGCTTAATAGTTAAAGATAGCTAGTATTAGCTATAAGTAGTATAAGCTAAACACGCTTATATTTAGCTTAAGCTAGCTTTAGCTAGTAATAAGATTAGTATTAAATAAATCGACTAATACCTTATATAATTAACTAATACCTTAAATAAAGCTAAGGCTAGAAGCCTCCTTTTTAAAGAATATAGAATCTTATAAAAGGTTTAAAAATAAGGATATTTAGTTTTATAAGCTAGTTATAAGTAATAAAGCGTATATTACTTATTATTAATAATAAAGATAGCGCGAGCTATTTTTATTAGCTTAAAAAGTAGTTTAATAACTTTATAAGTTATATAAGGTATAGGTTATAAATTAGTATATAAAAGTATATAAAAGCATATAAAAGGAAAGCCTTTTAGTAGTTTTAAAAAAATATAAAAGGAGGCCTTTCCTCCTCTTTTCCTTAACTTCTTTCCCTTTTTTTAGCTAGTTTTAACTTAAGAAATCCGCATAATAAGATACCCTTACCTTATTTAGTTTAGTAATTAGCATTAAGTCTTTTTCTTTATTTCTTACTAATAAATTTAAATTAGATAAATTATACCTTATTACTTATCGTATAAGAAATAATAAGGGTTTAGTAATATAAAACTAGCTCCTAAAAATCTTTACGAACTTAATAGCTTTAATAAAAAATACTTAGTATTTTTATACTTAGTAAGTTCTTTAAGCTATTAAGTAAAAGAAAGCTATTTATTATAATTACGTCTATTTAATTATAATAAATAAAAGAAGAAATATCTACTTTTAAGATACTATTAGTAACTAGTTCGCTATAAGCTATTTTAAGGTATTTAAAGCTTTCTTATCCCCTTATAAGCTTTATAGATAGTAGTTTTATTTTAAAAATTAAGGCTCCTAAACCTTATACTAAAGAATTAGCTAAGCTTTAAGAGTTTATTACTTCTTTTAAAGCTTATTTTTAGTTTTATCCTACTATAATAAATTAAGAAGTAGTAAAGGTTATATTTATCTTTAGTTGCTTATAAAGCCTAGCTATAATATAGTTCGAACTAACTCTTAAGGACTATATAGATAATAGTCTTAAAGATAGGAATTCTAAGATAAATAATATTTTTAAGAATTTCTATAATTTCTTAAAAGCTCTATAAAAAACGTTCGGATTTATAAATAAGTAATAATTAATAAAGTATAAATTTAAAAGCCTTAAGTAAGTTTCGTTTTTATTAGCTTATATAGCTCGATTTTAATAAATAACCTTTAAGCTAAAATAAAAAGATAATACCTTTATAGCAACTTTCTATAAAGGTCTTAAAAAAGAAGTTAAAGACGAAATCTACTGCTTAGATAGGCTAAAGACGCTATTAAACTATATTAGTCTCGCGGTTTAGATAGATAATAAGTAGTATTAACGCTAGTAGTAAAAGAAGCACCGTTTAACTCCCGGTAAGGTTAAAAAGAAAAATAATAAAAGGCGATAGCGCGATTTAAGTAATATAATAAACTTAAATACCCTTAAACTAAGCCCGCTAAAGCCCGCAAAAAAAGCTATTTAATGCTTTAACTATATAAAGGAAGGCTATATTATAAGAGATTATATTAAGAAAAGAAATTCCTTTAAGAGAAGGAATATACTTATTTATAAGAATAATGCCCTCTTAGCTTATAACCCGCGATATACTTTACTATTACCTTTAATTAAGGATATTAAAGAAATCGATGCTAAGCTTATTATTCCGACTTTTAGTCTATTTAAGATTAGTTCGCTTATAGAAGGTTATTATAAGAAGAACTTAATAAAGAGATAAAAATAAAAGCTAAAAGCTTAAACGATTAGTAAAAGAATGCTTTTAAGATTAAGGATAATTATAAACTAAGAACTTCTTTATAGACTATTAACGAAGATAATAAAAACGCTCTTTATTTTAATATAAACATTATACCTTTAAATATAAAAGAAAGCTATAATCTTAAAGACTTCGAATTTAATAAAATAGATAAAGAGCCCTCTTTTAAAAAAGAAGATAGTAACGGGCCTTATACTTCTTTTATAAAATATCTTAATATAGTTATTATTATCGAGAATAGGGCATATAATTAGCTATTTTAAACTAAATACTATAAAAACAACTACTTTATATACCTTTTAAATAAGTAAGGAAGCGGCTAGTTTCTTAAATTAAAAAAGACTTATAATAAACCCGCGATATTAATTAAGGAACTTACTATTAATATTAAGGTTTTTTTAGAAAACCTTAAAGAGGATATTAAAGATAATAAAGAGGAACTTATATAAGAAAACACTAATAACCGGATTAAAATCGAATAGCTTTTACTCTTTAAGCAATATTATAAAATAACTATTAAAAACCTTAAAGATAGTAAGCTAGCTTTAATAAATAAGATAATTAAGCTAAAGAAAGATTATATATCTCTTTTTATATATATTGCTAATCTAATTAAAGATAAAGACGATCTTAAGAAAAAGAATAATAAGTTAGCCGATAAGCTTAAGGAAGATATAGAATTTCTTAACTTAGCTATTAAAGATACGTTTAAACGATATAGCGAAAATTTTAGGATTAATTATAATCTTTATAATAAGAATTATAATTTAAATATACTACTAAAAGCAAAGCGATTCTTAAAAGATATGCTTAAAGACTAGCTAGAAACGTAGCAAAATACGTATAATAACCTTAAACGATATAATAAAATAATTTATACTAAAAGAGTTTTTATTAATAATACTATAATAAAAGATTATGCTATTATTTAAGATTTAGGTTTTAAAGCTATAAAGAAGCTTAGTAACTTAAATAAACTAATTTTATAAAAGGAATTAAGATCTACTAAGAAGTCGGTAAATAAAGTAAAAACCTAATAAGCTTAAAAATAATAAAGTTATTTTTTAGTAAAAAGAACTTACTTACGTTAAATAATAATTTTTAAAGTATAAAAATAACCTTTTATTTAAGGTTAAGAGGATATTACGTTTACGTATTAATCGATTATAATGCGATAAGTAGCTATATTTCCTTTATAGTAGTAAATCGTTTAAAATTATATTATAAAGAAATAAATAAGACTTATATACTTCTTTTAGTAAAAGGATTACTCTTTTAGTATAATAATAGTAAGATTATACTAAAGACGAATCCTTTTAAGTATATATTTAGGATTTATAACTTAAAGGATTCCTTCGATATTTTAGCTATTAGCTATAATATCATATTACGACTACCTTTTTTATAGAAATATAATCTTATAATAGATTAAGATAAAGGCTTTTTAAGGTTTAAAGACGATATTTAAAATAATCCTCTTTATAGTTTAATAAAATACGACCTTAAAATAAAACCCTTAAATAATTTAAATATAGGAATACTTAATAATAACTATATAAGAAATAGTAATAATAAGGATAATAAAGCTTCTTATATAGATATAAATATCGTACCTATAAATATTTTCACGAAGAACGATAAGACGACTAGTATAACTAAGGATAATACGACTATAATTAGTATAATATACGCGAAAACGATGCTAAACCTTAATAAAGAAACTAAAAGCCTTAAAGATAATTATAAAGCTACTTATAATTTATTAAAAGAAAATCTATTAAATACCTTAAAGGATATTAAGTAGTAATACCTTAAAAAGAAAGATAAGATTAAGAAACGGAATAAGAAAAAGATTAAAAATAGGATACGTAAAAATAGCTTATAATATTTAAAAGGTACTATTAATTCAAAGCACCTTAAAGAGCAAATATAGTATATAAGATGTTTAAAAGGTACTATTAACTTAAAATACCTTAAGAATTATTATTGAAAAATACTTAGAAATATACTAAAAAGATATTTCGATATATTTACGCTACTACTTAAAGATAGGCTACTACTATAAGGGAGTTAGGATTACGAAATTAAGTTAAAAGAAGGCTTTAAGCTTAGATTTTATAAGATATATAACTTAGATAAGGTGTATTTAAAGTTATTAAAAGAATATATCGATAAAAACCTATAAAAGGGTTATATTAAAAAGTTTAAAATATAATATAGAGCTCCTATACTATTTACTTTTAAGAATAGTAAGGATAAAGAAAAAGCTTAACTTTATATCGATTTTAGAAAACTAAATAACGATATAATAAAAAACCGGACTCCGTTACCTCTTATAAGCAAAATAAAAGATAGATTAGCTAATAAGTAGTAGTATACTAAGGTTAACCTTTAATTTACTTATAGCTAAATACGTATTAAAGAAGGAGACGAATTTAAAATAGCTTTTAAAACGCAATATAGACTTTATAAATTTTTAGTTATGCCTTTAAGATTAACTAATATACCGGCAACTTTTTAAAAGAGAATTAATAGTATATTAAATCCTTATTTATACCGTTTTTATACGGCTTATTTAAATAATATTATTATATACTTTAACACGCTAAAGCAACACTATAAAAAAGTCGATATAGTGCTAAAAGCGTTAAGAAAAGCTAGCTTATATATTTTACTAAAGAAATATAGCTTTTATATATATAAAGGAGAATTCTTAAGGTATATAATTACTCCTTTTTATAAAAGGATAAACTTTTAGAAAAACTTTATAATTAAAGATTAGCTAATTTTTATAAATATTAAGGAAATCTAAACCTTTATAAGATATGTAAATTATTATAAGAAGTTTATATTAGACTTTTTTAAGATACTTATACTAATATTATTAATATTTAAGAAAGCTAAAATAGACCCTTTAAAGTAAAACTTAGAAGCAGATAAAGCTTTTAGAAAAATTAAAAGAATACTTATTAAAGAGCCTATATTAAATACCTATAATATAAAAAAGCCGTTAAAGTTAAAAACGGATGCTTTTAATTTTGCATTAAGCGCGTAGTTAAGCCAGCGTAATAAGAATATAATTTTAAACTTATAGTGTTTTAGTTAATAAATCTAGTAAGTATAGAGATTTATTACTTAATCTATAATAAAGAATTCTTCGCTATTATATACGCTTTTAAAGAATTTCGACATTCTATCTTAAGGAATAAATATAAACTTAAGGTTTATACGGATTATAAGAATATTAGTTATTTTACTATGATATAGTAGTTTAACGCTAAGTAAATAAGATAGGCTAAATTTTTTTCCAATTTAAATTATATGATTATTTATAAAAAAGGTTCTAAGAATAACTAAGCTAATATAATTAGCTAATAAACGGACCTTAATAATAAAAAAGAGCCTTATAAAAAGACTTTATTCTTTCTAAATAATAATAGTAATTTAAAGTTAAAGATATTATATATACTATTTAATATATAAGGAGATCTTACTACTTTTAAATTACTTAAGAATTCTTATAAGAACTTAAAGAAGAAAAGATATAAGAATCTTAAGTAAGAGAGAAAAAAAGCATTTTATAAGAATAAGCTATTCCTTACCTTAAAGACTAAGAAAATAGTTATATAACTATTAAGGTAAATACTAGTAGTTATAGCTTTATAATTAAAGTCGGCTAATATTAGGTATTAGTAGTATAAGCTAAATATAGTTATATATAGCTTAAGCTAGCTTCGGTTAATAATAAGTTCTAAGAAATTAATAATAAACTAATACTTTATTTAAAGTTAAAGTAAAAAACTTTTTTTTAAAAAGGATAAAATCCTAAAAAAGGTTTTAAGATAAGAAATATCTATTTAATAAGCTAGTTATAAGTAATAGCTAGTATATTACTTATTACTAATAAGAAAAATAGCTAAAAAGATTCTTAGTAGCTAAAAAAAAAGTTAAATATTCTTATAAGTTATATAAAGTATAAGTTATAAGAAAGTATATAAAAGTATATAAAGGTATATAAAAAAAGCCTTTTAGTAGCTTTAAAAAATTATAAACAAGTTTTTTTTTCTTAACTTTTTTCTTTTTTCTTTTAGCTAGTTTTAACTTAAGAAACCTATAAAATAAGATATCTTTTACTTTATCTAGTTTAGGTTCTTAAACTAAGTATTTTTTTAATTCTTTTAAATAGTAAATTATAACTTAAATAAATTATACTATGATAATTATTTACTACTTAAAGTTTAAAGTAAGAAGTTATTTTAATAACAATAAAAAACTAGCTTTGAAGTCGCCTATAAAAATATTAATAAATTATTTAGCTATATTAAAAGTAATACTTTAAGTTTAAAGTATTACTATTTACACTTCTATATATTTTTATTAATACTTACGCCCTATTTTAAAAAATACGTACTAGCACTAGCCCGCCCTACCTATTTATACTGCCCGCGTATAGTAAGTACCCGTATCTTCTAAATGCCCGCGCTTATATACACGCAGCCTATATACGCAGCCTATATACGCAGCCTATATGCAGCGCTCTTAGCTATAGTTTAATTTGCTTAAAAAAACGTATCTTTAAAGCTCCCGCGAGATACGTGTATAACGCGGCCCGTTAATTAATATAGGCCCTCTGCCGGCGCCGCGAGCGAAGTTGTCGGCGCACCCTTAATGCCCTTAATGCTGCCTAGCGGCACCGTCAGTAATGTGGCCATATCGCCGCCGCCGGTGTTGCGTGCGGGTGAAGCTATAGGCGCCCTTGCTGCTCCTACCGCGTCCTCCTCTTCATCCCTTTCTCCTTATATTACCTTAGGCCGACGATCTCTCTTATAACGCTGCGAGAAGAGAGAGAAGAGGGTTTCTCGCGGTGCTAAAAAACTTTAAAGGCAGTGCGGGCGAGGGTCTTTAGTAAGAGCTTTAAAGGTGCAATGTGTGTATGTAGGCGGGCGAGGGCGGGCGCGAGCATTTAGAAGGCACGGGTACTTACTATACGCAGGCGGTATAAATAAGCGGGACGGGCTAGCGCTAGTACGTATCTTTAAAATAAGGCGTAAGTGTAAATAGAGATATATATAAGTATAAATAGTAATACTCTAAATTTATATATAAAAGCAGATAAAAATAAAGTAAAAGCACTTTAAATTAATATAAAGTGCTTTATAATATATACTTAGCTTATATATTAAGAATAAGCTAATATATTAAGAAAAAGAAAACGTAGGATGTATTTTTATATTTATAAACTTTTAAAACTAAACGTTAAGAGCTGTTTTTTATACTTAAAGAGGTAAAGTAGAAAAAAAACTATTTATACTTTATAGCTCCTTATTAATAAATAATATTAATTTAGCTTATATTTAAGTTATATTAAAGCTAAAGTTAGCTTAACTTAAACTTAAGCCTTATTTAACCTTAGGTTTTTATTAGCTTAACTTTAAAATAGTTACTAAAATATAATTATAAGCTTTTTAGTAATATAACTAATAATATATAAAAAAACTAAGCTTAAACTACTTTATTTATTTAGTTATTTATAATTAAAGAGTAAATTAACCTTTTTTTTATTTTAGTTTTATTAGCTATAAAAAGTATAAGGGAGTAAAATATACTCTCTTACAGCCTATAAGCTAAATATAGCATAATAACACACGATATAAATATGCTAAAATATACATTGATTTCTTTATATAATTCTACATACTATATATATTTTTTATATTATTTTATACATATATAAGTAAGGTATAAGCAGGTTAAAAAAAGGTGTATATAAAGACTATACGTATAATCTATGCGAAGTCGCTACGCTACTTTGTATTCTTTACGGAATTAATCCCTAGGCTTATAAATATAATATTAACTTAATAATAGCTATTAGCCTACTATATATAAATACACTAAATAGGAGGCTCTTTTCTAAATTACTTAAGTTACTTATAGCCTAGAAATTGTTTATATAAGGAGGCCTTAGTCCCTTACTATAGAGAAATAAAGCGATAATACCGCACTGCTAAAAGGTCTCGCCCCGGCCTTAGTTAAGGGTCGGGACGTTAATTATCGTCTATATACTTATATCTTATATACTAATATATAAGTAGCCGGAGCGCTTATATCTTACGTTCCGTAATAATTGCCGCCTTAAAAGGAAAGACAATAACGTCCTCGTTATCTATAAGACGGGACCTCCTTAGTTTATTAAGCCGGTAGCTAAAAGCTACGCACGCTTATATTATCACGCGCGCTTAAGGGGAGCCTTATTTCTATATAGACTTATAAGTCTACTTTCTCGCGCGGGGATCGAACCTACGCTAAAGGAATTACTACTATTTACTACGCCCTACGGCGTAAGGATAAAGGGATAAGGCGCGGACTAATTACCGCCGGTTAAGGCCGGTACTACGGACTAATTACCGCTAGTCGGGGCCGGTACTACGGACTAATTACCGCCGGTTAAGCCGGTATAACGGACTAATTACCGTACGTAAACGTATATAAGGGTTTAGAAATAGTAAAAAGCTTATCTATTTCTTAAAAGCATAGCTAGCTACTTTATACTTAGTTCTTTAAGCTAATTTTAAGGATCTTTAACTATATTATCTATAGTACGTAAAGTAAACCGTAGATATCCTTATAAAATCGCTTAATAAACTAAGTATAAGCCCGGTTAGAAATACTATAGACTATAATTAGGGAAATCCCCTAAATATCTTTAGATATCCCTTAAAAATCGCGGTAAGGTTTATCCTATATTTTCCGGGGTGTTTCTATAGTTAAAAACGGGTCGAACTATAGTTAGGATATCCCGCGGAAATCCTTAAAAATCCCTTAAAGATACCGGCGGAATCCGCTTAATAGTTTCTACGGTATCTCTTATAGTTAGATACGTCGTAAACTATAGTCGGGTAGGCTCTTAACTATCTATAGTTATATCCCGGAAACCTTAGCGGGGTCCGACCGGTGATATTCGTCGTATCTCCTTAGGCGAGCCTTCGTAGTGCGTGCTCCGGGCGTTCCCGTCGCGGGGTTCCGTGGGGCTTCCTTAGGAGTAGAGTAAGGAGTTTAAGCGTGGCCGTTTAGATTCCGTAATATCCCCCCTTTACCTTAAATAGATTATTAACCTTATATATATATTTTATCTATTTCTTTACTTTTTCGCATACTCTTAATATCTTTATTATTCCCTTATTAATAGCTACTTGCTTGCTCTTTTTTATACTTATTTACTCTTTAATTAAAAGTTATAAAGTAGTTATAATAAAGTAAAAAGTACTTAAAAAAACTTTTAACTTTATTAAATAAGTACTTATTAAGTTATTAAAAGTAAAGGAAAGTAAACTTAAATAAAAAAAATTATAAGTAATAATTATTATTTATTTTACTTTTTAACTTATAAAATAAAGTTTTAAAAGCCTTTAAAAAGTATATATTTTAATATAAATATAGCTTATATTTATAAATTTTTAACACCTTTTTATAGATAAAAGTAAGCTTTAACTAACTAATATACTACTTTACTTATTAAGTATACTAAAAGTAAAATAATATAGCTAGTTAAAATATATTATTTTAGCTAAATACCTTAAAGTTACTAGCTAATATTTTTTATAAAGTATTATATAAATAAATCTTTTATAAATTTTTATAAAGAGCTTAAACTATAAAAAAGCATACTTAAGCGCTTAAGCTAGTAAGGGAGGGGTCTTCTTTAAGGAGAGGCCTTACTATAAGGGTTTATCCTCGCGTAAAGTAAGCGCAACATATCCCTTTAAGTGCGGTAAGGGAGCTCTTAAGTCGTAAGCCTTATAGTACGTAGCTATATAAACGATATATAATAAGTAGTAAAACCTTTATACATTTAATTAATTTTATAGTATAAACATATCTTTCGCGGTAAATTAGCATACTGCCTTACTTATTAGGGCTATAAGCCGGGTAAGCATAGTTACGCAGCTAATTAAAACCGCTTAGCGAGCGTTAAAATACTAAAAGAGCGCCTATAAAGATAAGGAAAAGGTGCGACTAGTGCGATATAGCGATATATATATAGGAGGGTTACTAAGACTTCTATTATCGTGTAATTTACTAGCGATCTTATATACTCTTTAACTTACTTTATTCTTATTAGCTATAATCCCTATCTCGTAACCCGAAAGCTCCCTTACCGCACTTAAAGGGATAAGACGAATACTTAAAGATACGTTGCGTAGCTTATAGTCTAGGCCTAAAAGAGACTTTAATTATAGTTCGTATCGGCGCTGCGCCTTAACTAGCCACACTACCTAACTTTTAGTATACTTAATAAGCAGAGTGAAAGTACATATACGTACTCGTAATAGCGAAGCAAGATCGAGGCTCGCTAAACAATAAGCCTCTCTACATACACCCCTACCTTTACTATACTAAGTTACTTACTATACGGTCAGCCAGCCCTCTAGTATTAGCTGGCTGCCACACTGAAAAATGCTAATAAACTACACATACATTTAGGCCTTAATCTATAACGTCTTAAAGAAAATAAGGCAGATATAACAAGAGATATACTCTACTAAAATTTAGTGCGGGGCTACTCTTATACTATCTTATATTCTTATCGGCTATATATTAGTAATAGCCTTATTTTCACCCTTAATATCTTTAATAAAGCTACTAGCTATAAAGGCCTACAAGCTATAAAGGCCTACTAGCTATAAAGGCCTACTAGCTATAAAGGCATATACTAAAGTTAGCTTACTTTAAGTCGTTGTTAGCGTTATCCTTTATAAGGAGCGAAGAAGCTATCGTAATACTACTCTTAAGCTTAAAAAAAAGCTCCTTACGAGCGCCTTAAAAAGGCCTTACGAGCGCCTTAAGAACAACGACATAGGCTGCCTTAAATAATTCTAGGCGGCGCGCCGCCTAAAATTATTTAAGGCCGCCTATAGCAGAATTCGACCTTTTTTTAAGCATCTTTGCCTATTGCAGGCATATAAGCGGCCCCTACTAGCTCGGTATATCGTGAGCAGGGGGGGATATGTAGCTATAGAAGGAGGAGCTCGGATTCTTTAATTTACACCGAAAAACGCTACTAATCGGGGTGTAGTTACTCTTTTATCCGAGGGGCATGTCTGCATTGGTTTTTTTAAGACGTTGTGGATCAGGGCCTTGATTTGCCGTGGAGCGCTCACCGCATCTGTCGCCTCGAACCAAAAGGGAACAATAGGCCTGGGGTCCCTCTGTAGCCTCTGTTGGAGATTCAAGGTCATTGTCATACCCCGCCGGGCAGCTGTTGCCAACACGCTGGATAAAAAGATAGCCTTTCTGACCAGCGTGTATGCGTAGAAGCGGACGGGAAGAACAGCAGGAACAAGGAGAGTGAAAGGCCACCTCACATCCACACACTCTATCGTCCCAGTTCTCTCATTCACCCACCCACCCGCACTTCCAAACCTGCAAGTACGCACGTCTGCGCACGCGCACGCAGGCACGGGCGCGCGTCGAACCCGGACGCCTTGACGAGGTGGGGGAGCCGTTCACTAACAATAATTTATAGAGTGGAGGTGTCGCCCTCTCCGTCGTCGGCAAAGATTCCGCTACCAACAACCCGCGCCGGGCTCGCTCGCCTGCAGCGCTGGCAACTCCTTCACGGAACCATGGCGGATCCAGCCTCACATCAGCCAAGCAACAACGGCGGCGGCGGCAGCAGCGACAGCAACAGCGACAGCAGCAGCAGCAGCAGCAGCAGCAACGGCAACGGCAACGGCAACGGCAACGGCAACGGCAACGGCAACGGCAACGGCAACGGCAACGGCAACGGCAACGGCAACGGCAACGGCAACGGCAACGGCAACGGCAGCAGCGGCAGTTGCAGCGCCGAGGGAGAAGCGGCCTCTCCCGGCCAGACGGAGCAGCAGCAGGGGCACGACGAAGTGCCGGCGTGCCCCGCAGACAAGGCCACGACTCCCCCAGGTCAGTACTGACAACTAGGTATTGAGCGGTTTCAAGCCTAGAGACAAGGGATCCCCCCCCCTTCGCTTCACTTGCACCACACGGACCCTGGCATTCTAACAGCCTCACCTTCCCTTTATCATCATATCATCTTCATTATATCCCCCCCTTCTTTCGCCGGCATTCCAAGCCCAGCCAGCTGCAGCTTCCCAAGTCTCCGCATATCTCGTCATCACGGACCCCGACTAACCCAGACTCGACTCTCTCCATGCAGATTCTCCCCCCGACTGGCCCATGGGACAAATCCCCGTCGAACTCTTCGAGCTCATCACCTCGTACCTTTCGCGGGCCGAGGTCAAGTCCATACGCCTAGTCTGCCGCGAGTTCGAAACCAATGTATCCGCCCAATACTTTCGCAACGTCGTCGTTCCCTTCAAGGCCGAGCTCTACTCGTGCCCCAGCCATCCCGACGATGGCGTCGCCGCCAGCAAGCCCCAGCTCCTTTCCGACGGCATGCGCATCTTCCACTCATTTGGCTCCCATATTCATCGCTTCGCCCTCTCCCTCGAGGTCGACGAGGACTTGCTCGCCTCACCGCCCATCAAGACCGTTCAAAGGGCCGTCCCGTCCTTCTGGGGCATTTACCGCTGGCCTCACGAGGACTATCGCCGCTATCACGACCTCGAGAGCATCGAACGCACCGCCGATGAGACCGACTGCATGAGGGAGGCTCTTGGCTGCCTCACAAAGGTCAGGAATCTCGGCCTCTGCTGCGATGCTGGTCTCGGCTTTCTCTTCGGCCCGGACTGTGTCGCCCGGAGCGCCGCCGTCCAACACCCAGTCTTTGCCACCCGGGATTGGCGCTCTGCGTTCTCCCTGTCCGACGCCACCCACAGGCCCCTAGTCGCCTTCGACAGCCAGAGCCGCCCCGGTATGGATCCCGCGTACTCTGTCCAAGGCCCCTCCACCACGGTTAAGCGCCTGACCCTGCTTAAGATGCTCATGGACGCCGGCTACGTCGGCGATGATCAGATTCAAAAGGCCCTTCACCTCATGCTTCACCTTGAAGGCACTACGGTGGAAACTATTGATCTTGACGGGAGATCGACCCCCGTCCGGAGGCAGGAACGCAGTTATACTCACCTGCTCAGTGCTCCGAATTCCCCTCTTGCCCGACCCCTTATCCCGTCGGACCTCACCATGGCTCAGAGGGAGATGCTTCTTGAGCTGGAGTGGGCACATCGCGCCATGATTCAGTCGTACGTTATCGGCTTGATTGACAACGCCGCGCTTGGATGCTTCACAAACGTCACCACCTTGACCATTGCCAAGATTCCAAGCAGCCACCTCCACATCCTATGCCGCGACGACCTCTGGGACAGTATCCCGAGCCTCAAGAATGTGTTCTTGGGCGTCATTGCCGACTGGCGATCGGTCTTCGTGGCGGCCCCGGGCTACGTCCAAGACAAGCCCGTGTCCCCCGTCCACGCGGTCGGCAAGGCTTTTAGACTGCTCAACTGCTACATCGGCAAGCGACCAAAGATTGAGAGCATTCACTTCGAGTGGATCTGCGGCGGCGAGCTGGCATCCGGCTTCCGCCACCGCAACATGCACATCCTGCCTGCCCCCTTCTTCGAGCACCTCGACTCCATGACAGTCTCGACTGGGCTCACGGACAATCTCGACGAGCTTCTCTGCCTGCCCCATGCCATGCACTTGTCGCTCAAAAACTGCTGGGTCCCACCCCACATCATGCTGCAGACAATCCGGCAAATGGCGCTTTCGTCGTTGGAGAAGCTCGAATTCGAGTCGGTCTCGCTCTCAGGCCCGCCTACCTCTGTACGGCAGGCTTCGATCGCACCGCTACTGCGTCATCCCGCCATTGTCTACTATGGGCCCGGGCATGCCAGCTTCAACGACTTGGTGCTCGATGCGCTGCCTGGCGGCATAGGCCTGGTTCCGGCCCCCTTTCAACCGGGTCCAGGTACCAACGACTTTCAGGTCTTTGACCCGGCTCAGGCTTATGGACCGGCTCAGGACGCCCAACCGGCGCCTGAACAGCCCAAATTGATGTCGTGGTCTGGCATCATGGAGCACTTTTCGCCAAGCTTCAGGTCTCGGAAGCCGCAGGCCTCGGAGAGCAACAATGATCAAGCCCCCGGGGCGCACCCTGAAACCTTGTCCAACTATTTGCCCCACGCCCATTGCCTGATTTCTGATCAGGACAACTACCGGCTGAAGTCGTTGTCGTTCAAGTCGTGCGGCTATGCGGCCGTCGACCTTGCCTACATCAGGTCGCGATCCCTATTACCGCCAAACGCGTCAATTTTACCAAACATAAACATCATTGATGGTACAGACTTGATCTGTCAAATGCAGCGGTGTGGGGATAGGAGACTCGCATTGATCATTCCGTACATTGACCAGCAGGAGATGGCCACTCTGGTGTCCACGTTTGGCATGACCATAGGCTGGCAAGATGTCTACGACGAGCGATGCATTGAGGACGCCCTTGCCGATGGCATTGAGCATCCTGGTTCGGGCCGCTTCTCCGGCGTCATCCAGCCTGGGTCTGGACGCTGATCCCGGCCTGCATGCCCTCGTCATCCTGCTGAGCCACTGGCGATGAGGTCCGCGGTATGCTGGCCTCGGGGAGGGGGGGGGGGGATTTCATTCCGATTATTTCCATGTTTCACGGTGATAAAGCTTCGATTTAGGGAAACAGTGCGTGGGAGGACGGACCTGACTTTTCTCGTGCGCCTAGCATTACGACTCACCAACCGAAACGTTCCCGAATGGGCGTGAAGAATGAAACCCGAGGAGTGGGAAGGACCATAGATTATGACGCTCTAGCTCAACATCAAGAGATACCCATTGATACCGTACAACGCTCGGGAAATGAGGCACAGATGTCAAGGAGAGCGAGGTCAGACATGGTAAACACACGGGACATCCGCTGATTTTGGTTGAGCAGTTCTCGTCTAGGTGCGAAACGCAGCGATGGACATGGCAAGGCAAAAACGCCCTCAGATTTGGGGCCAGGAGGACAACTTCCCCGTATGGACTGTGTCTCCGGCCGATCAGTCCCCGGCCTTTGTCGACTATGAGTCTGCAACTCGGCGTGACCAAGCAAAACCTGCTCAGCGAAGCGGCGGCTTCGAGGGCCTTGCCGTTTGACCAGTGCTGGCCGAATCTCGGAGCTGATGCGCTCTCCCACAATGTAGTCACGCCTCCGACAAAGGGGGTTTCCCAGTCACTCCACGTCCAAGGAGGGCCGCACCAACTGCGTTTTCTTTGGTTTGTTCCTTTTTTGAAAGTTCGTCAAGGATCCTCGCAAGGAAAAGAGAAGACTTGCGCGCCAACTTTCCATTTGTAATGCCATGCTCCTGCCGTAGCCTGCCACACGCGGCGAGATGAAAAGCGACCTATCACCCCGAAAACATGTCGACGTCCCGAATACCAGTTCTCCCCTGCCCCTTGACCAACGCCCCTTTTCCGCTATGCAGCGGTGATGGCTTGGCGGACACGAGCGCCGCGCTGCCTCGAGTTGAGTCGCAGCTGCTCGCGGCTGACGACCTGGTCCGACTTTTGCACCACCTCGTCGCCCTCGGTCAGGATCAGTTCGATGTGGCAGGGGTTCGACATGTAGGGGTTGATCTGGCGGAAGCAAAGTTAGCCGAGAGTACGCTCAGCCAGGCATTGGAAGGACTCGACGTACCCGACCGTGGGCACGGTAAGTTCGGCGGCGCTGCTTGGGGGCCTGGTTGACCTGGATGTGCTTGACAATCAGGGCGCCGGTGTCGAGGCCCTTGGCATCCGCGTTGGCCTCGGCGTTCTTCAGTAGGTCCAGCAGGAACTGGGCCGACTTGAGGGGCCACCGGGCCTTGGAGACACCGAACTGCTTGCCTGTGTGTATCACGCTCCCGTCAGCCGCTGCCCAGTCTAACAGCAAATAGACGGTGCATCGCGCAATGTTCAATGTTTTGTATGAATTGCTCTCGAAGAAAACGCAGACGCCTCCCGTGTTTTCAAGGCTCCTCCGTACCTTGGGCACAACGACCGGTGCTGCCAGCATATCGTCGCATGGGGACGGCCTCCTTGTGCTCCTTTACATTCTCGAGGAAGGCAACGGCGCGCTGGAGCTTCCAGCCGTTGATGGCCTGGGCGGTCTCGCGGGTGTTCTTAAAGGAAACTCGGAGGTACGAGCCGCGGGCGCGGGCCGACTTGGAGGGCTGGATCTCGGTCGCGGCGTATCGGACCTGGTGGTGGAAGAAAAAAAGAGTCGAGATCAGTTTCCGTGTGTTGCAGCGGTTCGAGGGTAAACGGGAAACATTTCCAGCAGCATCAATCGAGTATCTCCTCGTTGAGTTCTGTCTGCAATGCATGGGAGGGCGGGGTGGGGGCTCAACTCACCATCTTGACGGTTTGGTGGTGGGTGACTGATTCGACGATACAGGTTTTCAGGCTGGAGTTGAGGAAATTCAGAACTCCCTTCCACGACGCTGGGGCCGGGACTCGCTTACCGCTTCGGGCAACGGCTAGGGTTTAGCTGCCCTGGCCAGTCAGCGCTCACCAGCCTCAGACGGTCGCCCGCCAACGAGAAAAAGTCGCCACATAGCCCAAAACCTACGTGAATCAAGTATGTAGAACAGTCTTTGCGCTCGCTTGAAAGACAGACGACGAATGCATTCCGGAAATGCCTTGTCCGAGAGCCACGTTCAGAACTGCGCGCAGTGTGATGCTGGTGTGGGAGTCCCGTGACTTTTGCCTTCGTCTCCGAAAAGCACGTGACTGTCATGCAGCAATTGTCAGACGCTGATAAATATTTTGCTTGCGGAAAAACAGTCGGTCCTGATCAGGGTCTTATCGAGCATCAGCCAATAATGTTGGTGCAGGCAGTGGGACCGGCGGAAAAAAAGTTGCCCAGACAAAAAAGCTTTAAAATTTTCATTTCGTTCTGTAAGGCAGGTGACAATCATCCATCACCGATCAGGTCAACAATAGGCCAACTCCCCTCGTCTCATATCGTCACAGCGGTCGAGGCTCTCTTCCCTACCCGGCTTCAAGAGATTTCGACGCGGTTGCGGAACCTTTCCCGTTCTTAACTCTCCGCAGGAAACGCAGCGTCATGGCATTTGGTCCCCCCCGAGGAGCTCCCCGCGGCGGCGGCATGCGAGTTGGTGCCCGCGGTGGTCGCGGTGGCTTTGGCGATCGTGGAGGTCGCGGCGGTGGCCGTGGAGGTTTCGGCAGTGGTCGTGGCGGTTTCGGAGGTGATCGCGGTGGTCGAGGTACGGGCTCCTGACGTTTCAACCCGTGAATTCCGAGTATCGTGTGCGCTGACTCAAACAACCAGGCGGACGAGGCGGCGGTTTCCGGGGCGGCCGCGGTGTCGCTCGAGGCGGTCGCGGTGGTGCAGGCCGAGGAGGTGGTGCCCCTGGCCAGAAGGGAGGCTCCAAGGTCATCGTCGTGCGTCTCTCGCCCCCATTCGTCGCAAACCTCGAGGCCTCTGCGCTCTTGTCATTCTGACCAAGCCCGGGATTTAGGAGCCCCATCGACATCCGGGTGTTTTTGTCGTTCGCGGCGGCAAGGAGGACGGCATCGCCACA
This sequence comes from Ophiocordyceps robertsii, assembly GCA_027405785.1. NCBI lineage: Eukaryota > Fungi > Ascomycota > Sordariomycetes > Hypocreales > Ophiocordycipitaceae > Ophiocordyceps > Ophiocordyceps robertsii. The sequence goes on from JAPEBW010000295.1 coordinate 59,299, forward strand.
CGAAACATGGCACTGAATGAGTCAGTCTACGGCGAGAAGCGTATCCAGCACGACGAGGTAATCAAGAACGACGATGGCACCACCACCACGACCAAGGTCGAGTATCGGATGTGGAATCCTTTCCGCAGCAAGCTGTGTGCTGCCATTGCAGGTGGCGCCGACGAGATCTACATGCGGCCGGGCTCTCGCGTGCTCTACTTGGGCGCTGCCTCGGGCACGTCCGTCTCCCACGTTGCCGACGTCGTTGGCCCCACTGGCTACGTCTACGCTGTTGAGTTCTCGTCTCGATCCGGCCGAGACCTCATCGCCATGGCCTCGAAGCGTCCCAACGTGGTGCCCATTGTCGAGGACGCCCGTCAGCCCGCCCGGTACCGAATGATTGTGCCCATGGTCGATGTCATCTTTGCCGACGTCGCTCAGCCCGATCAGGCCCGTATCGTCGCCATGAACGCCAACTGGTTCCTCAAGTCTGGTGGTGGCGTGCTCATTTCCATCAAGGCCAACTGTATCGATTCTACTGCTCCTCCGGCGGAGGTCTTTGCCAACGAGGTCAACAAGATGAGGGCAGAGCACATCAAGCCCAAGTTCCAGCTGACACTTGGTGAGATAGCCCCCCTTTTCTTTCCAATCTGCACCATGTGTTGGGTGTCAAATGCTAACTAGGCTCTAGAACCCTTTGAGCGTGATCATTGCTTGGTTGCCGGCGAATATCAACGTCACAAGTCATGATGAGGGTTCATCATTTTTCAAAGCGGTATCGCTACCCTCTTTCTGATGATAGCTTCGCAGGTCTCACTTGATTCCCCCGCACCTTGGGCGACTCGAGTCTTTTGTGCACACCAGAGTCATATAGCACGCCTTGATGACTGGACTTGCTATTTTCTCACTTTGTTTGCTTTTGGGTTTTCCGGATGGGCTGCTTCACCGGGGCGAGAGGGCGTTTACGGGCATGGCTGGATTCTGTGTAGGCTTTCTACTGGCGTCACGGCCAAATGGAAAATTAGGCGCGCGACTCGCGATGCTCCAGTCGGTCGAGTGAAGACTCGTAGCGGGACATCACTGTGGTGAGCCAGAGTGTTGTTACACATTCGTTGCCTCCCTCATTCATCGTAAATGAGGTATTCATACGAGTTCTATGTACAATGAGATGAGCTCCGACACGCACGGATGGTCGCTCAGCGTATTTCCCCCCCAACAAGAAGGGGGTGTTCCCCTAGTGGGATTTTTGAGTCTTGGGTCATTATCATCATTAGATACTCGGCGCCCCTATAACGTATGGCGATGAGCAGCTCCGCAGAGCCTACGGCTGCCGCCGCCGAAACTCCAGCACCGCATTGGGGCTAGGTGACTTGGTCATGACAATGGACATGGGCTTGGGCCTCTGCTCCCCCGGCCGGAGCCGAATGTCGTAGCCTAGGACGAAGCGGGCGAGCACCAGCTTGATCTCGTTGCCGGCGAAGAAGCGGCCAGGGCAAGCGTGACGGCCGGCCCCGAAGTTGACGTAGGTGTCACCAATGGACGTGAATTGCAGGCGGTTATTGGCCTCGGCCGACTGCTGGCGTAGGTGGTAGAAGCGCAGAGGATCGAATTGATCGGCGTTGGGGAAGAAGCGCTCGTCGTGGGCGATGCCGGCCAGGGGCGCAACGACGCGGGTCCCGACGGGTAGCTGAGTGCCGTCGGAAAGAGAGATGGGCTTCATGACCTTGCGGAGAAAGGAGACTGGAGAATTGTTAGAGCCCTGATGCGCCGGCTGATGAGTTACCTGGGGACTCACCAATATTTCCGCGCAGTCGCTGCACCTCCCTCATGAAGCTGTCCATCTTCTTCAGCTTTGCCATACTGTGCTTTCTCGCCCAGCCCTCCTCTACCTCGAGGACTTGACAAGCCTCGTCGCGCAACTCGTCCTGAATCTCGGGATGGGCGGCCAAGTCGTATATGCACTCGCAGAGGAGGCCGTGCGTTGTGTGGATCGAGGCCGCCGCAGTCACAAGCTGCAGTTCCGCCTGCGTCTGCAAGTCTGCCTTTTCGTTGTCCGGCAAAGCCTCGATGAGCCACTGCATCATGTCGTTGGGGGGCTTCTCACAGCTAGGTGAGTCCAGGTCGCGGATCCTCTGCTCGAGGACTGGCCTAATCATGTCCTTGGCGCTTTCGATGTCACGGCGGATCTTGCCCAGGTCCGACACCAAGTACTGGGTAAAGGGCCGCGCCCACTCCGGGAAAAACTGGAGCTTGGCGCCAGCCATGAAGACGTGAATGGCAAAGTTGATGCTCGTGTCCATCCACCGCTCCTGGCGGTTGATGTCGGGGCCGACAAAGGCCCTGCCGCTGAGACGGGTCACGGCCCTCAGAGCAAAGGGGTGCCATTTCACCGGGGTCCAGTCGTCGCAGGCGGGGAACTCTGTGGCGACAATGTACTCTAGCTCCTCTTTGAGCTGGGGAGCCAGAGTAACGAGATTCTGCGTCAGTCGGGTTCGCAAAAGCAGTGTCAGAAGCTCGTCGTTATGGCCGGGCGAGAACTTGGTGTACTTGCTCTGGAGGGCCTAGGGGGTTACTCGTCAGGATATGGCCTGTCATGACACAGACTTGCGGGGCAATTGCTCACATCGGCAATGGCCTCCTTGGCACTCAGGACGTCTTCGGGCAGAGTCTTGAGCTCGCTGACATAGTTGGAGGGCAGTACGAGTTGGGGGCCTTCGGTGCCACTGATTTGGTAAACCTTGTCCTGGAACTGTGGTGTTGTGGTCAGCTCCGGCAATCCGAGGGCCGGAGAAGGCGAAGCAGACAAACCTTGCGGTAGCTATCCTTGACCAGAGTCTCTGCCGAGAAAATCCACTTGGTCTTGGACGCCTTGTACAGGGGAACGGGAAGGGCGCTGTGCCGCTTCCTGGACTGCATCAACCAGGCGACGATCAAGGCGGCGGCGACGGCGACGTAGTAGCCCGAGGGAAAGCGCCAAGTAGCCGAGGTTGATATGGGCACGTGGAGGGCAGACTGCCAAGACGTGTCGGAAGAGCCGTTTTCCATAGCGAGGTGGCGAGGGCGTCGATGGAAGAGTTCGGTTCAGACGCAGGCGGCATTCGCGATCTCGGGCGGCGCTTCGGACACCAGAGCTGGGAAAGAGCAGACGGGGGCCCGGGCATGAGAATGCTGAGAGACGGGTAGGGGACACGACAGCTTTGGCGACGAGAAGGGGCAGCGAGGGCGTCCCTTCTATGGTTGGTTGAGGCTCGGCTTGATGAAATATCCCGAGCAACCTACACAACAGCCCTGGATGTAAGTGGGACCGAGAGAGAGAGCGCGCACACGGGCGAGAGGCGAACCGAGCGCCACAAACGGGATTGAACTAAATCGGCATCATTGTGAGAGCAGGAGGGGGGGCAAAGAAACAATGGACAAAAAATAACGAGAGAGCGAGCATGTATGAGGACAAGGGCAGATAGAGGGGGAATTGGGGGAGATGGGGGGAGATTGGGGGAGAGATGGAAGGCAAGATGGAGGACATGGACTGCGAGATGGACTGAGAAAGGGCACGCGGCGTCGCAGGAAGTTTCGTCGAATTGTCTGAGACTCAAGACGTTCGGGATGTGCCACCTCCGGGCGTTAGCTCGGGACGAATTCCCTATATTTGTTTCGAGGCTCTTTGGGCGCTTCGGCCCCCCCCCCCCCCCCGTCGCCGCTCTCCCCAACCACCCGCGTCCCTCCGGTGCTTGGATTAGCGCCCGCAGGAGCATGTCCGGTGGGCGCAGTTAGACGAGTTGACAAGCAGTAGATAGAGTCGAGTCGGCGTGTGGGATTGGTGGTTTGCGGGAGCGGGATGACGAGATGTATGCAGGGTAGCAATCAGTGGCAGAGAAGGGGGGGGGGGGGCGCGATGAAATCTCACGATGCGTGATCAGTCTGTCACCTCACGGTGGCTGCTGCTGCCTTCCGCTGGGGGACGTGCAGCGATTGGACACAGTAATCAGCACAGTGTCCAAAGCCAGAATTATCTGATCGAGGACGCTGTACTGCTAGAGTTACCCGCGACCAGTACTTTCGAAGGGCAATTGCCACTACTCTTCAATGGCAAGTATCTACAGAGTACCAAGTGCCTCACTATCGACCGGATGCAATCGCGCCGCATCGCACTAGACAGTGCTGGGCTTGATTCACACAGTAAGCCGTCCAACGACGGCCCGGCTCATGACCTAGTCTGATTGTTCCAGGCGGAGGCAATGGCTCATCTCGACATTCACGGGCCCTCAAAGGCTCGAATGCGGTAGTAATCTGAATCGGAGTTCAATATTTCGAGTCACGACGGGCGCCGACTTGACACTGCTGCTGCTTGAAAGTCCGTACGCTTCCACCCCCCGCCCGCTCTTCCAATCCCGCCTACTGAAACGTCGGCACCCCCAAGGACAGAAAGAGATCACCATCAATCCATCCATCCATCAACTCGCACGGCATCCATCAGCGATACTGCGGTCAGTCGGGTGTCCAACAGGCCACGACGCTGACGGCCGGCGATGATCTGTGCTCTGTTTGGCCTCGGATGTTTGCCCTTCCAGCGCCCTACTGCGCGCTAGCACCTGCCGGGTCCACCACGCCCATTCTTGTCCGCGCCGGAACACGTTGAGGCTGCCGCCACGTTGGTGGTGTAGACTGCAGATCGTGCAAGCCCGAGAGTCCCACGCAGCTTGCTTACAGTACTCCACGTCAGTATGCAGCAGGCCCTGCGAACGCCGAGAGAGGGCCAACCAGCATTGTCTTGTGTGGCAGCTCGGCATCAAGAGCCCCGATTGTCCAGCCCTCGGCGTCTCGTCCCTCATGGCCCGCGACTCCTCAACGCGGGCCGCGGTTCAGTCACACCCCGGCCCGGAGACGGGACGACGACGAGCCTGTCGGTGCCCAAGAGTGCTTCGTTTAGACCGCCTGACCTCTCGCTCCCTTGAGCCCGATGTGTCGGGCGGCGGTGGACCGACTCGTCTTCGGACGGCAACCCGGCCGGCCAGCCTCCCTTTGCTCGAGCTGACATCTGTCAGCCGTCTTCCGAGACATCCGCATCCTCTAGCGGCCCCGGATCTGCCAGATCCCGGTGCCGACCACGATCTGTGAGATGCATGGCGGAAAGGAGGCGTTCAAGCCAAGCCACCGCTGCCGTGCCGGACAAGCTACATCATCGGCAACCTCTGCTAGACGGACACCGGTGGCCCCCTCCGTGAGCCACATTCCCTGTCAATATGTTGGTGGCATG
>JAPEBW010000296.1:0-64523 GCA_027405785.1 Ophiocordyceps robertsii
CAAAAGCAAAGGCTAATGACGAAAACCAATATTAGGTAGTCGCAAAGCCAGAGTAGGAGACGCTGAAAAGGGGCACAAACGTTACGTTGGAAGGAGGCTCGGCGCCTGACGGGCATGAGCAGCATAAAACAGTCTCGCTTCAGGTCGACGGACACGTGGATGCTCGTCTTGGCCGATCCGAACCCCTGCCGGCAACGGGCATGCCTTGTGTCACGTACTGATGGCCATGGCCGCGGGGCCGAGCCGTCGGGGGTCTCGCTGCCATCTCCCACCCCGTCTGATGTGCTTGTTTCCAAACAACATCGGACAAGACTCTTGCTCTCGGCCGTTTGTCGTCCCTGATAGACTCTTGCGGCGCCGAGCATGAGCATCGTCACTCGTTCGACACTGAGCATACACGGAACATGGACAGGACAGGGGCTAGAGGAAGAGCATCAACCACCCAACTGAAGGAGCAGGCCGTCTGAAGCTCGTCATCCCTCGACACTGACAGGCCAAGGTCTGCGTCATCATGCTCAACGTCATCGTCGTGGGCGCCGGAATCGCCGGCCTCTCTGCCGCCATCTCCCTCCGCAGAGCCGGCCACTGCGTCCACGTATACGAGCGGTCTTCGTTTAGCAACGAAATCGGGGCCGCCATCAACGTCCCGCCCAACGCAATCCGCTTCCTGACGGCCTGGGGACTCGACCCGTCGCAATGGCGCTTCGTGCCCGCGCGCCGCCTCACCTTCCTCGACCCCTTCACGCTCGAGGCCACCGTCAACATGCCGGCCGACACAATGGCCAAGGCTGTCGGCGGCGCGGCCCTGTACTACGCTCACCGCGTCGATCTTCACAGTGCTCTCAAATGGTTGGCCGTTCGCGAGGACGGGCCCGGCGCGCCCGTCACCATTCATCTGTCGTCCCGTGTGACTGGCTATGTACGTGGGAGCGGAGATGGTGTGTTCAGGCCCTCGACGCTTACATGTCGTTCCCAGGACCCGTCCAAGCCGTCGATTCGGCTTGAAGGAGGCCAGGAGATTTGCGGCGACGTCGTTGTCGGCGCCGACGGCGTCCATTCGCGTGCCGCCGAGACCGTCGTCGGCCACGAGAGCCGGCCGGTTCCGCCCCTTTACACCAACTACTGCTACCGCTTCCTCGTTTCCGCCGCCACGCTCGACGAGGACCCCGAAACGCGGTTCTGGAACGAGCAGCGAGAGGGCTGGACTCGGCTATTTGTGCACAACGACACACGACGCAGAATGGTCTCGTATCCGTGCCGGGAGTATGTATTCTCTGCTAATTGCTTTATCAAGGGGATAGTATTCCTTCAAGATGCTTACACCATGGCAGAAACGCCGTCCACAACTTTGTCGGGCTATTCCATGCCGGGGACATGAAGTCAAAGACGCGAGAGAGTAAGCCATTCCAGCACTGGCCAGTCTTTGCATGGCACTCACTCACCATGAAATCTCCGTCAGACTGGCAGGAGGGCGTCGACATCTCCCAAGTGATTGCAAGGTTCTCCGACTTTAACCCCAAGCTTCTCAAGGTCATGAGGTCAGTCAGACGAGGCAAAGCTGCCATGGCAAAGACTGACAACGACGCAGCAAGGCAACCAACACAAAGCAGTGGCCGCTGCTCTACCGCCCTCCGCTGTCCACCTGGCGCAAGGGCCGCATGGTCCTGGCGGGCGACTCGGCCCATCCCATGCTCCCCCGTACGTCGAGTGCTCGTGGTTCAAGCACAATGCATGTACTGACCTCGCCTCGAATAGACCAGGCACAAGGCGGTGCCCAGGGCCTCGAAGACGGACTGGCCCTGGGCATTACGCTTCACGGCGCGTCCAGCCCGAAAGAGATCGAGAAGCGACTCGAAATCTACGAAGGCGTCCGACGCCACAGAGCGAGCGTCATCCAGATCCTGAGCAAAGTTGGCCAAGACGAAATCGACCTCGTCGGCGATGAGCTCGGCCAATATCTCAAGCGTGACGAGATCCCTAGTGAGTGGCCCCCGGGCGTCGATCATGCATGACAGTCCTGACGGCGTGGACGAAACAGCGAGTCCAGCGGAAATCTACAAGTACACGTTTGGCTTCGACATTGTGCGCGCCACGGTCGCTGCCATGGAGGAGCATGACCCGAGCTTCCGACTGCCCCAGGACTTTTTCGAGAACGAGGTACCCGGCGTCCCGCTGTAGCGATGACGGAGGAGGCAACGATGCTGTGAGGCTGGTCATGGACATCAACTGGTCATCTTGTTTGGGTGCAATTTTTGGTTGGACAAGGCCCGTGATGCTGACCTCTCGGGCAAGCTGCAGAGAATCGTGAAACGGGTCCATGGGTTCCTTTCGCACACATGTCCATCAGCCTCGAAACTCGAGGCCGGACATGTCGGTCCCTTGGATCGGTAGCTGCGAAGCCATCGAGGCCTCCCGGTTGGGGCCCCAGTAACACGGCAGATGCCATGGTAAGCCTGAGGCTTGCCCAAGGGGGCCAGGCATCGAATCATGGCCTGTGGCCAAGGCAATTCCAGCGTTCGATCTACGGACCTTGAGACAAGATGCCCAAAGACGTTAATAATGTCAAGCAATCATGGCCCTCGGATCGTACAGACTTGAAGCGTGAGTGATGATCTTGGCTTCAATATTACTCATATTCAATACTTTGTGTACCAGGTATGGTAGCACTGTTGGCCAAGGTGAGGGGGTTCCGAGGCCGTGTCTTGATCTTTCACGTAGATTATGACGCCCACTTGGATGACTTGCATGTCTCAAGCAGGACCTGTTTGTATGTACTGAATCCTGCACATTGGTGCCCTACTTGGGCGTGGAAGCAGGCTTCAGAAATGACGTCGGACGACGGCGTACAAACCGAGCTGGAGAGCAGCTCACGCGTTGTATAAACTTATCAAGCCATCCCATGATGTGTCGCCATGGACAACTGGAGAGCAATCCACCCGTTATATAAACTCATCAAGCCATCCCATGATGCGTCGCCATGGACAAGGCGTATCGAGATGGTCCGAGTGCATCGACATGGCCACGATGCATCGAGATGGCCACGATGCATCGCCATGGCCATGATCGTGCTGGACAGGGCCCCTGTGCGAGGCGCCTCCAAGTCGCCGGCAAGCCATCATGACGCCGCGGACCCTGTGCTGGTGCGCCACCACACGACCCCTACATTGATCAGTAATATCGGACTCAGGGCCGTAACTCATAACCCCCCCCCCCCCCGGCGACCCTGATCCAAACTGCCCTCGCAGATTATCGTGACGGGCGGAAGCAGGTCCGATCGGAGAGAATCGTTTCCCACGGCAGCCTCAAGCCGCGTCGACCCCCTTGGCCTGCAAACCTCGCGTTCGTGACGGGAAAACAGCATAGACAGGCCCGGATTGGCCAGCCCGACAGCAACATGTCGACCATGGCCCCGCTGGACAGACAGATGGACGGCGCCCCTGCGCGTGTTCAAGCCTTGTCCGAGGACCCCAGGAGCGAGTCTCTCGTGAGAAGGTTCAGCAGGCAGACGTCCCGCGTCAGGGTCATCGACAAGCGCCCCCTGACGGGCCTCGATATGAATGATGCTGCGGGCCAGAGCGTCATTTCGCCCGAGAGGCTTGCGTCACAGTTGGAGCGACTCTACATGTCGTGCCTTGTCGACTGTTTCGCCTTTCGGGACCAGATTGTCCGCCTTCGGTCGTGGAGAGAAAGGCCGAGAACACTGGCCTTTCTCGCCGTCTACGCACTCGCCTGGCATCTCGACCTGGTTGCCCCGGCTCTAACCGCCTTCCTCATCATCCTGATCCTTCACCCGCCCGCCAGAGTATTGTTCTTCCCCCCCATTCCATCACAAGCGCCCATCAACTCCGAGGCTGGGGGTATGAGGAAGCCCGAGCCAGCCTCTGACTCGGTCACCGGAGCCCCTGAGAGGCAGCCAGGCGAGGCCGTCGAGCAAGAGGCGCGAAACTTTGCGACAAACATGGGCCAGGTGCGTCTGCTTTCCCCCCTCCCCCATCTTTGACAAGAAGCGCGCTCACATTGCCCACGCTTTCAGCTGGGCGCCTTGTCAGGCAGGGCGCAGGACGACGATTGCGAAGACGACCCTGACAACATATTCAGCCCGTCCAAGGTGTTTGAAGACGTCCTAAACGCACATGAAAGGATTGAGATTCGGAAGCCAAGTGAGGACCGCCATGGGACAAAAGAGCCCGTCTCCCGTGCCGTCGAGGGCTTCGGCGTCTTTGCAACGCGTATGTTGCCCGAGTTCATCGACACTTGGGAGCGACTCAGCAACGCCTGGAGACCGGCCCCTCTCTTTCCTCTGCGTCGGTCTAGGGCGATGCTGGCATCCTGTCTATTGTCCATCTTGATCATCTTGTGCCTCACCACATGGGATGCAATCATGAAGGTCCTGGGCTTCCTAATTGGACTGGGATTCTTTGGCGCGCCGCTCATTCGGCCCTGCCTTGGCTTGATCGACACCGTGTTCCCTGAATGGCGCAACTTTCTCGAGCTGCGAAATACGCTTCTCCGAGGGGTTCCGACCAACGCGCAGCTCACCATTGCCCTGCTGCGGACCGGCGAAAGAAACGACGTTTGCTTGTGTCCGCCTCCAGACAAGGCACGCTCTTCGAGTTCGGCAAACAGACGTCATGGCCAGGATTTGGACCATACTGGTACGTGATCAAGATAGCCCCAAGTTCCAACAAGCGCTTACATTCTCTTATAGTCTCGTTCAAAGACGAGGAGCGGGCGGACTTGGGGCCGCACTCCCATCATCACAAACGCCAGAACCGGCCAAGGCCTGAAAGCAAGCCCCAGGGACCACGCTGCCTCGCCAACACCATCAGACGCTGCACAAAAGTCGGTGTCCGGGTTCTCCTCAAGGTTGATAAGGCAAAAGCCTGGGCGGGCAATAATCACGCCAAGGACAGGCTCGGCGCTCTTGAGGCTCCGGCGAAAGCCTCATTCGCCGGCCCGCTTCAATTCTCGGCCCGCTATCGGGGTGAGAAGGGACACGCATATATAACCAAGACGGGCCCGAAGCTCGCCGTCAGTTGGAGACGGGACAAGAAGGGCTCGAGCGCTGCCTGGACGGTGGCGCTGGCGGACATTGCCGAGCTACGGAAGGTAGGCGGCCTAGGCTGGAAGTACAAGTTTATGGTTGAAGCCGTTTTGGGTTGGCAGGTTCTGGACGGCCTGGTGGTCAAGACTCGGGAGGGGAGAGAGTTTCACCTCACTGCCATTGGGGGGAGAGATGAGATATTCAACCACTTGATATCCATGGGCAGCCAGATGTGGGAGATGTTTTGACGACGGGGCAGGATTCTAATTTCGCCGGTAGATTCTGAGAGGGGGCTGACTTGAGAAGAGCGTGTCGTTGCTGGACTGGTTTAGGAGCCGTGGCCGCTTATGGCGTCAACAAGCAACTTGGATGGTTTCAACAGGGAGATTAACCGGCCCTGGCTCCGGCGCTTGTCGACTTTTGGTCAGTCCCCGATTGGCCAGTTGCCGTGGTCAACTGTTGGTAGAGAGAGTGACATCACCCTGCCACAGCCGCGGCCCTTCACATGCCAAATGTCTCTACCGAGACTTAACTTGTCTCAAAAGGGCTGACAGGCGAGGCCTCCCAACAATTGAGTTTTGCTGTGCCCAACAAATAAAGGATTGGAGCTCGTCAACACCCAAACTGCAACGGTGCTATAAGTATCGTGGCGCCTCGGGGATAATTGCGGACATTGCCTCCATGTTGAACAAAGCCTAGAGTAGCGGCGCCCCGTCCATCTGCGCCATGGCCACAGAGCCCTTGTGGGACTACGTCTTTATACGAACTTGCATCGTCCTCCTGCACCTGGTTGCACCCCTCAGCGTCGTCTTTTCCTTGATCAGCTCGCTGTTCCCCCCCCCGTTTCCCATCCCTCGAGCACTCAAGGTGTGGCTTGCTCTCGAGGCCGCCTTCTATCTCGCCGTCTACCTCCCGCACAAGGAATACCTCCAGCGGGCCGCCAAACATCCCGTGCCCCCTTGCCGCCAAGATCGGCGCAGACTGTTCTTGCGCTGCAACGGAACCATCCCGGACCCGGACCTGTACCTCCGAAAGTGGTTCCGGGATGCGCCGGCTGAGGAGATTAAGCGGGAAAACGTCAAGGACTTCTTCCGCTGGGCCTTTTTGAACACGGGAGACGCTGACCCGGCATTCGACGAGGAGCTCGAGGACTATGCGCGCGAGATGGAGAGGCTGCTGGGGAGGCGATTGGAGCCCGGACGTGGCAGCGCAAAGTGCCTCCGACTGACGCTGGACAGGGTCGAGATGCTGCACCGGAGCCTGACCTGGTACCTGGTGAGCACGACGAGATGCCCGGGCACAGCCCTCTCTGCTTACACTCCCCACCTCCTTGTAGTGCGTTTTTGTTGTTGACACCATGGCATCCATCAGCTTGCGGTACCACTCCTTCGACTTTTACCGCACTCCCCTGCTCCAAATCCTCTCCATCTTCCCTCCCCGGCCCTTCATGTTCACCATGTTTGCCACCTATAGCTCGCCGGGCAAGCTGCTCACGTACTGGCATCGGCCTCACTCGTCCAAATCAAGGCTTCCCGTCTTGTTCATCCACGGCATCGGTGTTGGCCTTTACCCGTACATTAACTTTTTGGCCAATCTCAACGCCAACGAGGACGACGGACAAGTGGGCATCATTGCCGTCGAGATTATGCCCGTAAGCTCCAGGCTGACGGCCGAGGCAATGCTAAAGGATGACATGTGTGGCGAGATTCGCCGCATCGTGGAAGCACACGGGTGGGAAAAGGCTGTCCTGGTGACACACTCGTAAGTCCTTCTCCGAGTCCGCCGTTTCGGCATATTGACATTAACTCTGTCAAGGTACGGGAGCGTTGTTGCCGCTCACCTCCTCCGCAACCCACGGATGGCGGAGAAGATTGGCCCAATTCTATTCGTTGACCCGGTGTCTTTTCTGCTCCATCTTCCTGACGTTGCGTACAATTTTGTCAGATTCTCCCGCCCCTCGATTGACTGCCTGGCTAACCGCCAAGGTAATAGATTTGTCGTCAACCAAGCCGCTACAAGGAACACTTGTTCTCTTATTTCGGCTCCAAAGATATTGGGATTGCGCACACTCTCTTCCGACGCTTCTTCTGGGCCGATAACATTCTGTGGAAGGAGGATATTCGGGGTCACCGCGTGACCGTGGTCTTGGCTGGCAGAGATGCAATCATTGACGCCAAAACAGTTGGGGCGTACCTGGTTGGCTCCAAGGACTGGACCCTGGAGACTGCCCATTGGAAGGATGGGTTGTGGCAAGGTGACGAGATGGATGTGTTGTGGTTCCCAAACTTGGACCACGGCCAGGCGTTTGACGAGAGGGGGGCGAGAAGCAGGCTGGTGCAAGTTGTTAGAGGGTTCTGCAGTATGACATAGCCGCCCATGGTTCGTTTTGCCGTAGATTCGCGAGCGGGAGCTGGATCTCCGTGTACACTGGCTTTTCGTATGAGCGAAGACTTCAAACCGGAAGCCCATGATATGAAGTCCAGGCTATGGTGTAACTTGACTGTTTGGTCTCGCGTTGGTCGTCCGGGTCGTCCGACGGTTGTTGTTGGGCCTAGGGTTGCTTGCGCCCTTCATGTCGCGAGCTCTAGAGTCGGCAAGACAGAAATGGGCGTCGAAAGCAATGCCTTCCGTTGTCAATCGACTCCTGTCCATCATGGGCACAACCATTACGGATACGAAGTACTCGTTCCCAGGGAGCGCGGAGGCTACAGCTTTCCTTATGCGGCGCCGTTGCATTGGCTGTTTTTACAACGTAAGAATGAGGGTAATGGTATTGGGGGCGACTAGATGTGCGCAGCATTATGTGTAGTCGAAATTACGTACATTGCTTGATGATGATGGTTATAGCGGTCAATTAACCGTCCCTTTGCGCAACCTATAGTTGCCGTGGGATAGTAATCCCCCCGTTGCTGCTGGGGCACCCGAGGCGACTGTAACCGCTACACGCAGTACAGGATAGGCAGCGAGTCGACTGGTGCATGTAAAGCTTGCGTGTTAAGCCTGACAGCCTGCTCGCTAATCAGGGTTTGATATCGGCCAAGGGGTATATATATTCCCTGATTCGCCTCCGCTCCGAAGAGTAGTTGCGCGGTGATTGCAAAAAGGGTTGGGCCACGACACTTGGCTGACAGTCGATACCATCACGAGACTGAAAGAGCATACGTGGAAAGGTATTGCACGTGGAGCTTATTGCATCTAAAGCGAAAGGTCTGACCGACAAGCACGAACCGGGCCATTACACTGGCGTAGTTGTATCATTATTTTTAGTTCGCCGATGGCATGATCTTGGCCTTGAAGCCCACCCGCTCCCACCCGCCAGAGCGGGCGAGCTGTCGCCATGGACGAACCGGAAGGCGAAGGTCCGGCGCAATTCCTGCGTATGTACTGTGTTGTTTTGGACGGGAATGGCGGGGAGACCTCATATTTCTCCATGTCTCCTCACTCCCAGCAGGTATGGATACTATAGCTGAACTGGGACAGCGTTGTATGTAGAATGTTACTGTGTGCCCCCCTGCAGACCACACCCTACGCGTTATAGCTCACATGACAGAACAATTGGATCATCTGTAGCGGGACTTCACCACAGTCTCTACTCCATACATGTGTGACGTGCAAAGAAGAGCAGATATCGTATATTAACTACAAGGCATTGCCAGCCTCGCTAGACATTCAATCTCTGGCTGTCACGTTTTGGAAGACCGTCTAGGGCTCGACTCGAGTGTGTTGCTACGAGTCGCGCCTCTTGGCTTAACCTTCCGCCCCTGGCAATACAATAATACTTTGTTGGAGTGCCCCATGAGACTACGCAATTCCACACGAATTACCTTTCCTTATTACATACACATGCCCCTGCTCGTGGCGTCAATCCTCGGGCGCCGTCTGCGTTGCCGCCAGTCTGCACTTGGCAACCTCGACGGCACTATGGCTGGTTAGACCGGGTGACCGATATAGAGGCATCTCCGAGCAAATATCTCCTAAAAAGACATAAACTCTAATGGAACGAATTCGGTCTAGAACGAGCCAGCGGCCGAACTTGCAGTAGCACTTCAGTAACTGCCCCGCCACCGACCTACCTGTACGGGGCGATGTGATATGCCCGACTTGTTGTATTATTTTTCATCTGGGCTATAGCAGCGCCGCTGAACCCCATGTAATTTAAGTTGGGCTTTCCCGGTCGGCCCCGGTGTTGGAAGAGGGTTCGCCAAGCTCCGGGCTTTTTTTGCTGCCGTCAAACTCGGCCCTTTCTCCCAGAATGCGTCTTCTTATTCCGACCTGGCTTGCCGGCGGCTTGGCTGTTGCGGTTTCGACAGTCGCCCATTCCGACAGGCAGCCAGATGCTGGTGCCGTGCGCCACCTCGCTCCAGCTTCGAAATCACTCAACGCCAAGTGCAGATTTTACAGCCACAAGGAGGAGAAAGTCGACTCTTTTCATCGGAACCTCGCTGCTGCAGAGGAGGAGAATCTCGCCCGTCTTTTTAGCCACGAGCTCAAGCCCATCATTATCCCGCTCTGCTTCCACGTCGTCAATGCGGTTTCCTTGAACTCAACAGAGCGTGACGTAAAGGCGAGTTTTCGAGATGTGCTTTTCACGACACCATTGCTAACCGTGTTTTGGTGAGACAGAAGGCGCAGTTGCATGAGCAGCTAAAAGTCCTCAATGACAACTTTAACCAGGCCAGAATCTCGTTTGCACTTGCCAACATCAGCTGGACCGTCAACCCGGACTGGGCGTTTGCTACCAACATGACGACACATGACCGTATGATGAAGACACTTCATCAAGGAGGATTCGAAACGCTCAATCTGTTCATTCTCCAAGATAATGGCGGCTTTTGCTCCTGTGAAGCGGTCGCAACGATATTCGGAGAGTACGACTTGCCCGGCAGGCCTCGAAGAGTAGCAGAGGACATGAAACAGATATATCGAGAACTTCATGGCGACGATTTGGCTCGCGAAATGATCGAGTATGTGGAGCAAGGAGAGTTGCCGCCAGATATCACTCCGGAAACAGCAAATCGCACCCAACTCGACGGCTGTCAAATCGACGCATCACGGTTACCGGGAGGGTTCAACAAAGGTGTCAGTGATGGGAAGAGGATTGTGCATGAGGTTGGCCACTGGCTCGGGCTCCTGCACACCTTCTACGGAGGATGTGATCCGGAAAACGACTTTATCGCAGACACGCCAGCCATGTTGCCGCAGGAGGGTTGCGGGACCGACGCCCATACCCTTGACTCTTGCCCCGGGTTGCCAGGACTAGACCCTGCCCAGAACTTTATGAGTTACTCCGAAGGGTCCGTTCCCCTTGTTTCTTTCCCTTTACTTGCCATGGCTCGTAAACTAACTGTTGTGACTTTAGGTCCATGATGAAAGAGTTTACACCTGGCCAGATAAAGCGGATGCATACCTTTTGGAAGATGCATCGCACGGCTGGGACCTGGAGCAGTAGATAAGGGTTCTTTCTCCCCCATTGCGTCCTCGAATGAAGCCACATACATGTGTTGAGAGAAGAGTTCCTTGATTCTATGACTGCTGTGTGCTTAGTGTCCGCGTTCTAAAAGTATCTATCAAGCCTGTGCTACTTTGAAACTGTCGGTAACCTCATCAGCCCTGCAGCTTCGGCGCCGCGCGCAACGTGTAGCTGAAGCGCACCTGGTTGTCAACCCAGTCCGTGTCCGGCGCGCCCTCTTCCACCATGGACGTCGGTCGATATATTGTTGCACGGAATGACTGGTGTTCGACCGCACAGCTAGCCAGCAGGGCCTCCGATGCCCACATGCTTGCCGTGTTCCCATCCGTGTTCTCGTCAGGCTGGTGCTCGGTTAGCAGCTCCGGGCCCACCGGTGTGAGAAAAGGGGCGAAGTCGGTGGTAACTGGTGTCCCCTCTCTGTAAAGGCCAGCCACGTTGGCCGTCGAGACGAAATGCTGTGGCACGGCGCGCGGCAAGGCCATCAGGTGCGAGAGAATACGAGAGCCGAGGAAGCCCGTTGCGCCTGTCTACAGAACCCCTACCCCGGAAGATGGACGATCAACTACTCCGTGCAAGGAAATGTCCATTGCGGGGAGTTGGGAGACAGGCCGTCGGCAAGCGCTCGAACAGTGTCTCGAGGAAACCTTGGCTGAGGGAGTCAAGGCCCGACTGTGCCAGCGTTAGGACTGCTTGGCAAGTAAAGTTTTGATGCATCTCGTCGCCCTCGTGGTTGCCTTTGCCAGCCACATGCTCGGCTACTGATGGAGCACTCGACACGTATGGCCTTGTCCATACTACGCTCGACGATCCGAGGAACTGCACGGACCTCGGAGGGCCTCGTCCTCGAGCGTAATGGCGCCTTGTATGAGCAGGTCGGTGAGGTCGAGCATGCGCACCGACTGATCATCCTTCAGCAACGCAAGGCATCCTTCGACGGCCATGGAAGCGTGGCCCTGGGCAGGAAAGAGAACCTGGCCTTGGAACCGGTGACCGCGTAGCCCGGCGAGCTCCTCCAACCTCATGACGTTTCGCCAGCCGACCTCCCATCGCGAAAGAGACACCTGGGCTCCGAGCAAGGGGTGAGGACAAACGTTGCGGGTCCGGTAGTTGTGCGAGATGCGAGACTCACACCAAAAGGGCCTATCATGATCCCAGGTCCATGGCCTCGGCCTCCTGCGCCCGGATGCCGAAGAAGGTGTTGTCGAAAAAATGGACGTCTTCGGATTGGAGATGGGCCCTATCGACACCTGTGGCCTGTTTTGGTTTGAATTAGCATCGCGAGAGCGGTTTCGCTGTGCGATGGCCAACATGTTTCCCCCCCTAGTTGGAGAAGCCGTCCGAGGTGGCCGACGTGCTCGAGGCAGCTGAGCAAATCAAGCAGAATGACGCGGAGGCCTGGCATACTGCCTGGACTGGTGCCGCCGTCTCCATCGACGGCTTCTACGACCTCGGGGAGCTCCTGGAGGCGCAGACGCTCGCTATCCTGAGGCCAGAGAGGGCCGGGGACGCCGTGTTCAAGTGGGTGCTCAACAAGATGTAACGGCTCAACTTTCAGACGCGGTGGGAGTTTCAACACGGCATGCTGGCAACGGGGGAGGAATCGCTTGCCGACCTGTACCGCCACATTGCAAAATACCGGCTATACAGGGACAACGGGACGAGTATCCCAGACGACGTCAAATGCCCCGTGCTCGTGTCGGGGTCGCGCGACACTCTCTACCGGACGCCGGAGCGAAGTGCCCTGCGCATCATGGACGGCCTCTCGCAGCTCAGCGAGGGCCATGGCAAGCACCTGTGGCTGCCCGTGGGCTGGGGGTAGGGCTCGCTGCACTCTTTCATGGGGTTTAGACCTCATGCCCGCGTCGACCATCTGCATCCCCTTCTCCGTCATGGTCGGCGGTGGCGTCTGGGGCGTCGCCATCCTAACAGCGGTTTTCAACTCCAATGTCAACAGGCTGCTTGACAGAGGCCGTGTAGGAAGCCGGGTGGCGAGCCAAGCTACGCGAGGATCTAAACACCGAGTTTGGCCTCAGGGGCGAGAACAGGTCGGATGTCACGGCCGTCGACGGAGACGCCGAAGCAGCCAGTGGGGCAAAGGCCGCGGGAACAATGACATCTCAGAGCGTGCAATGAATTACCCAGGCTTGGAAAAATGTGGTTTCAATTCAACTATAGCGTCGAGAAAGATGTGGCAAGTGTAAAATGTCTGGTGCCCCCCAAGCCCGCATACCTCACCTTGCAGTAATCTCAATGTGCCCGCCCCAACTTCTGTGATTGTTTCGGTTACTGCCCGGATGAGTGCTTTTGGTTCTCGGCGATTATATAACCCTGTCATATATTGCCTCCTCTCATGTGTTCTCTTCTCTTTGGCCGTGGCTGAGTGCCTCGTGTCCCACGCGCATGGTGCGGCGTTTGACAAAGCTACGTGTATACGTGCCGGACAGATCGAGTAGAGTGCCAGTATCATTCAAGCTCACTTGCTTGCAACGAAACACTGTTGACGGAACCGATGAGCCGTATGTATATATGCTCGGCCCAAACAGACTCGGCTTACCAGGTGGAGAAAACTTTGGTCCTGCAACCATCAGCCTCTCCCCTGCCTTACGCGTCCCGTAGTGGATTGGGACGCGGGCAGACAGGCACTCCCTCTTTATGGTAATGCGGAGCCCCCCTTTCTCCGGGTCGAGGCCCCGGGATTCAAGCCCCTTCACCGGCATCGGTTTCCCATTAGTGATGTGGCATATGACGAACACTGCCGGTCGCCAACGATGACTTGATGACGCGAGGAGGCGGCGCCGAGGCGTCGAGAGATGAAAAGACCAAGGGATTGCTCTCCTCCAACGTAGAACCTGCACGTGCAGTCCTCAGCCCATATTTTTCCAAGGACAATAACACTGAAGAAATATCACCTCTCGGCATGGCAAGCCAAGAGCCCCAGCTCATCAGGCTCGACGTCTGCATGTACAAAAACGACAATGTTTCATTCGAGGACTTCACCAGATATGTCACGGAAGAGTACCCTCCAAAGGGCATTCCGGTAAAGGCTTTGCAGCGGAAGCCCAGGAAAACGGGACCTCGGCGCCAAACCCACTCGCCCCGTATCCGCCTTGTGCTGTAAGTCCAGCACGACATTCCTGATGAAGTGAAACAGAAAAGGGAAGATGAAATAATAAGATTTCTGGGCAGCAAAACTGCATCACGGGGGCTTATACCAACACAATATTCTGCCCTAACCCGACGGACCAGAAGTGTGCGTGCACTGATGCCGGAGTCAGCAAATTCGTGTCCGGGTGTGTCACACAGAGTTGTACGGTCAGAGACGCTCTCGGTATGATGTCCCCGCCAGCACGCCTTTTGTGCTGCCCTTGACAATATACGCCTGTCCTCTCTCTTCATATCGAACCGAGATGCTGACCACTTGACCGTTAGTGACTCAAAACACAACGTCAAAAGCCTGTGGACAACCGGTCCTCGACAGGTCCGCAAGCCTAACCCGGGAAATCACCGGCCAGCTCGTGGCAACCTGCCTGCTAGTCGTGGCCAGGATACTCTTCAAAATTTACGCCCATGGCCAGAGTCTCTGGTGGGACGACTACATACTCGTACTGCTGCTCGTCTTCGGCGGCATCCCCAACATGGTCATCACACTCGCCGTTACGGCGCCGGCTGGCCTCGGCGTGGACATTTGGGCTCTTTCATTCGAAAATGTCACCACCATCTTCATGTACAACTTTATCCAGTCCGTCTTGTACTACCCGTAGGTGGCCTTTAAGTTCACCTGCCTCTTGTTCTTCCTCCGGATATTCCCGGGGAGGAAAACGCAGTGGGCATCTTCGAGTGCAATCCATTTAGCTATTACTGGGTTTGGGACGGCTCTGGGGGCGGCAAATGCGTCAACCGAAACGACATTCAATGGGACAGTGCCGTCATCAGCACCGCGTTGGATGTGTGGATGCTGGCCATTCCCTTGTGGAACGTCCGGCACTTGCATATGCCGCTCAAGAAGAAGCTGGGCGTGGCCTCAATGTTCATGGTTGGCGCACTGTAAGTCACGAAACCCGGTCGTTACTCCCCCCTTTCTCTTTCGAATCATGTTGAGGCGCGTCCATGTTGACCCTTATCGCAGAGTCACCGTTGTGTGCTGCGTCCGGCTCAAATACCTCAGCAACTTCTTCTACTCGTCGAATCCCACACAAGATCTGTTCGAAATCATCCGGTGGTCCACCATTGAAGGCTTTGCCAGCGTCGTCTGCGCGTGCATGCCGACCTTGCGCGTCATGCTGATGCTGGGATTCTCCAGGACCGTGGCCTAGAAGAACCAGTCCATCACCCGCAGCGGCGCATTGCACTCGTTCGATAAAAAGCCGCAGAGGGACTCCTGGGTCCGGTTGCAGTCGACAGATACTTCTGCTGTCAGTGCCATTGCCGGCACCGGCTGCCAAAGCTGGGGTGGACCCTTTGACGTGCAAATCCAAGGGCCTTCTGTGTTCCTCGAGCCCAACAAACCACAGGCAGCTTCAAATCAGAGGGGTAAAGGAAACGCTAAATGTGTCCTCACACCAGCCTCGTTGGGCCAAGTTTTCCAGCGATGAGCTGCCCGTCGACAACTTGATCCTCGACGGTGCCATGGTGGGTGCTGTCGTCAATATTCAGGGCAATGGTAGAACCGACCATGGCATGACGAGTGCGGACGCTGATGTGACTTGGGTACGTGCGTAGCCACCCGTCAGAGACGTCGGCGATTGTGGCAAACGACATGCTAGAGCCAAGTTTGGGCCTGAAATGGCTCTCCTCCACCACATGATCGAGGTGTGCGCCGGCGACCCAGCTCGTCGATAGCCCATCCGTTGGCTTTGTGGGCCCGCCTGGGCGGACCAACTTCAATTTAACTACGATAGCAGCAAGGTTTCTTTCGTACATGTAGAAGATGCCACTTGATCAGGCAAAACAGGGACACAATACTTCTGTCTCCGTCTTATGCTCGTATTCCAAGGTCCTTCAGGGGCCCGTAACAATGCTCCCGCTGCGCCGCCTCGTCCAAGGGCCCCTCCTAGACCGACCCAGAGTCTCTCGAATCGGACAACTTCGTCGCCCTCCCATTCTGGACCAAGAAGGCTGACTGACTCTCTCTCGATAATACAGGGGAATATAAGCTCCGCTGAGTCGATTTCCTTTGGACGAACTAGTCGTTTCATGCCTTAGAGTCTGCTCTACTCGGAGCCCTACTTTAAAGCAGCAGGAAGCATATTCTAATAAATCAGACCACCAAATAGTTCGCCGACTAGTTTGGATGGCCTGCGCGAAATAAAAGGAACGCTAGAAAGTAATTTCTCGGCGTGGCGTGGTGTCTGTGAAACTGACTCGGGCTACAGTCTAGCTTCTAAATCACCCATTCGCTCCTACATCTCGACCGCTGGGTCCAATGGGCTTGAACCGGATCGGTGTACATTAGCTACCTTAGCTTTAGAGCGTATCGTCTGTAACTTGCTGCCTTTGGAGATGTTTTCCATGCCCCACAGTGCTAGTATTGAAACCTTGCGTATATTGGTATCCTTATGCGTCATTTCCCCCCACTTAACAGTAGAGATCTCATGATGTTCCTTTATGCATAAAGAACCGACCTCCTAGATCCTTCCTCCGTTAGACTCAACATGCCAAGTGATACATACTCATATTGCGGATACTGTGAGAGATCCTTGACCCTGGGAGTAGGTCTCGGCAAACGTACTAGCGACATTATGTTTCCACTCCTGGTTTCGTATTCACAGGTGAGCTATGCTAGAAGAATACGAACGAGTCAAATCTCGCCCCAGGACAAGACTTTACTATCTGCATTGGAATCTCAAAAATTCGGATTACGCTCTCGTATGCCTTTCTACGCCCAGGACCCTGTCCAGTCAACCGGGCGAACGTTTTCCTGGTTCAAGCAATACTATTGTCAGATATATTGCCAGGGAATAAAGCTCAATTTTTTTAATATCGTCGCCTGTCCAATCACATTGCAGAGAACCCTCTCCCCGACGAGAAGCGATTCAATACCTGTAGTATATCAGCGTGTGCAATGTTTACGACCACACAAAGATATATAGCTCGTTTTCCTCCCCCGTTTAGAAAGAAGAATAAAGTGTCTTTTAATCTTTCAACCATCTATACGACTCTTCTTTCGGTTCCTGCATTTACTCACAAGCATCGTCCTTACAACAAATCAAACGCTACTCTTAGTTACTAAGCGCAACTAAGATGAAGGTCATAATCGCTATAATTACATTCCTTGCTGGAGCGGCTGTAGCCGCGCCCACTGCCGACTCACAAATTGGTCAGGGAGTAAGTAAACGGTTGAATATGCCTTAAAGTCATTCATTTAGCAGACTTCCTCGCCCCCTTGTTTTGGCAAACGGCCTGGCCCATAGCGATATACTTACATAACCGGTGACTCTAGGGAGTAAGCTCCCCAGGGTTGTAATTGCTGGCAAAATGCTGATACGGTTCGCCAAAAAGGTGGTAGGTAACTACCTCAAGACGAGAAACGTCTCGATTTCCCATTCGATGCTAATATGACGGGCTGCCATAGAAGGCAAGTAACTTTCTCCACTAGCATCTAATTATGGCAACGTTCTAATTCAACTAGTAGATCAAGGTCGTAAGTACTCACCCATATCGTTGGCGACGTTTGTAACTGCCAGTGGAACACTAATCTTTTCTACTATAGCGGGTAAGTAATTTGTCATGACGACAAGGTTGTAACGCTGCCGGCATGCTAATACAATTGGGGACTTTAGAAGGTAAGTAGCTCCCCTTCATCAACCGATTTATGTTTTCTGATGGCGATTGTAGCCTGTAAGTATCCCCTTCTCCTAATACCGAAGGTGGTGGCTGCTAATAATGACTATAGATGGTGAGTCACTCTTTATATTAGACAAGGACCGTCGTTCTGGCAACACGCTGATGCGACTGCCATCTATAGCTTGTAAGTGACTTTGTTATCTAACAAGTATTGTTTCTGTCATATGCTTACGCTATTTGCGACCGTAGTCAGTAAGTGGCTCTATATACTTGACCAGGATTGTTGCTCGTAATGTGCTGATGCGGCTGGCGACTATAGCTGGTAAGTAGAGCGCATTTATTGGGAAGTACTGATTGCTGGCCACACTAATTATGAAACCGATAGGCAGGGAATTAAGAGACTTTCGGGGACGGCTGATACGGACGGATGATGGCGTAACCTACGAGTTACGGCGAGAGCTTTCTGTCGTTGTATGGAGTTCTCCACTGGAGTTTAAGCTCGGCCGACAGTCAGCGGGTTTATATCTTGTTTAGATTTAAGCACAATAAACTTTTAACTAAGTCAATTAATTATATCCGTGTAAGTGACGAGATAGACAGTTGTTGCTATGTTTTTTATCGATTATATATATTCATTCCGATCTTTAGACGACAGTGTTGTTGTCTGTGGAGTGTTGGCTTCTGTATCGCTTCTTTACACGTGAACTCAGGGATCACATACACTGGAGCAACTCGTGCCAAGCAGCATCGGTCTCGAGGCTGGGTCCGTGATGGAGGGGCGTACGAATGGATTGGTCGATGACACGAACTTCATAGGACACGGCTTGTCTTGCTGGAGCTAATGGAACGGCCTCAGTCAGCAATCCCAAACAGTCTGGCTCTTCGTGTTCCAGAGGGAGAAAATTGCTTACAATAAATGAGCCCTGCCTCTGGCTGCCGGGTTTGAGAGAAGCGCTGGGTGTAGTGGCCGAAGGGTACGAGATAAAGGCAAGCCAGCAAGAAATTGAAGATCAGGAATGCGGGATTGACTTTGCCAAACTTGGCATTGGACTGGACATCCAGTATGGCCTTATATCCTAGCCGGCGGCCCCTTTTCTGATCATGACCGGCAAAGCGCAGCACCTTGGAGATGGATTTTTTGGACATCAGCCGTTCCCAAAACATGATGAGTTAGTATTGTCGAGAAGAAATGACGATGTTGACCCCGATTCCGGGCTTGGGGAAAAAATCTTGTCGGCTAAGAAAAAGATAGCGAGGATGGACGGAGTCTAGAAGCAAGTGAATGGCGAAAAGGGAAAAAAAAGCAGACAGAAATATTGAGAAATGTACGAGCTAGGTTCTGGACGCATAATGGGCAGCACGACGGCGGCTTCCATTGTCATCGGAGGTCGGTTCCATGTCGTTGGTGACCTCGGATACGAGATTCCTTTTTGAGCAGGTGGTTTATCTTCGGCGCATTCATTACAGGTATCACGCCGAGCAACCAGGTTCTAGAACGGTAAAGTGGAGATGCGAGTTGTGTGTTGGCCCTTGGCCCCCAATGCCAATGGACGGAACCGCCAACGTTGTTGTCAGGTTGTGGGGCGACTTACATGCACTGCGCGACGCCCTGCAACCGATTTGCTCGGTAGCCGTGTTCAGGGGATCCTGTTCCATTACGGACGGGCTAGGTAAGTAAGGCAGCTTCAAATATGGCTGAGGCGACGAAAGTAGGCTCCCTCCCAGTTCCCCTTCCAATGCTTTGATCCAAAAGCTGGGCCAGCTTCTCATATTCCCATCGAGTTCTCGGATATACTTGGATCATGGATAACAATGAATACAGCGATATCGATGTCGTTAATCGCCCAGGGACCGAGGTTGGCGACCAATCTGATGCAGAGAGCTCAGAGAGTCTGGTGCAGCATCGCCAGAGCCGACAACTCGAGCGTCCATGGTTCAAGAAACCCATCTTCATCGCTGCGTGTTGTCACTCAGTCATTGTGCTGATCCTTGCGGGTATCCTTGCTACCTTGGGCCATGCCAAGCCTCAAAATATGACGGACTTTGGTCTTTACCTGCTCTAGAGTGAGACACTCTTGGTTCGCGAAGAGTTTGGGGGTTTGCATATCGCTGCGTGAATCCTAACCAGTGGTCATAGGTCCGGCTAAGCAAGCGATCAAATACGAGTACCTTGTTCTCGACCATAACCTGGTCATTGAGAATCCCTTCAAAGGCGAGCCGAGGCCGGAGCAGGACTGGGCGTGGGATGACCTTCTCCAGTGTAAGTGTTGTGTCCGACACGATTGGCAAGACGGATGCAACTGAGCCTGGATTATGACTGCACAGTAGTTAACTTACAGTCAATGTCTAGATCAGAACTTGGCCATTTCGCAGAATAGGTTTGACGCGCCCGATGCGACAGAGTTGTGTTCAACCTTGACGTGTTTCACAACCTTCATTGCCTCAACTACGTGCGCAAGTACATTTCTCTCTCCTACTACGGGCAGGAATATCCCGAGTCCGAGCAGAACGGTCATCTAGACCACGTTGGCCACTGTTTCGACATGATTCGCCAATCGCTCATGTGCGCGGCTGACATCTCTATTCAAACATATGACTGGAAGATGGACCACTTGAAGCCGTGGCCAAACTTCCGGGTCGCGCACGAGTGTACAAACTGGGACAGCATTGTTGAATGGGCGCAAAAACACCCAAAGCTGGGTTAGTACTACACTCCTGGAGCCCCTTACGCGAATCGAACTCGGCTGACCCTGCCGGCTGGACGCCATTCTTCCAAAAACAGGACCGGCATATCCGACCGAGTCAAGTATCTAGCACAAAAGGAGGTGATATTGTACATCTCTGCCCGAGCCAAATGGACCCTGATAAGAATACTTTCTGGTCTGTAGTTGCCGCCATTTAAGTAAATTTGAATTCGATGGATATTTGTCTTATAAATCTCGAAAAATGGAAAAGGGAGACGGTGCTGGCAGAGACAAAGGGGGTTCTAGAAGATTGTTCCTAGTACAGCCGACAAAATAGCCATCGGCTGTGCGAGGTCAGATTCCTTGGACGTGATTATCTCGATAGAGTAGACAGTTAGGCAAAACGTTGACTCTTGGTTCACCGAGAATGCCGGAGCACCAACATTTCCCTAGCAGACTGGACTTGTCGTTGAACCCTTTTCGCTTTACCTATTCGAGGAATGAGGCCGACGCATGCGTGACCATGCCTCCGAGGATCTTTTGGACGCGCCTGCGCGAGCATTTTCAAGCCAGCCTACCTACATGTAGGCTGAAGTAAACGTCGACGTTGGTACGCGGCATGATAACAGGGCATTGCCTCGGGGAGGAGGTGGGTCCCGGGGCCTTTTGGACCTCAATCACGTCCGAGATATCAGGTCAAGTAGGTGGTTGGTTCTCGGTAGGGACCGCGAAGGAAGGAGGATGCCTGGGAAAAAAGGGAGCTGATTCCCGGCCCGTGCCGCTTAGGCTGTAACTTTGGAAAGTCCCCGGACGTGCATCTTCTGCTGGCTGACCAACAAAACAACAGCGGATCTCGTGCCTGTTTCGCGCAGCTCTGCAGCCGACCTCTTGCGTCGAAAGCAAGGATTGTGTTTGGCCATTTTGCGTGCATCTACGAAGTACAACAGGTGGTCACAATCCCATGTCTGAACGCATCAGGAAATGCGACGTCAGCAGTGCAAGAACAAACCGCTATGAAATCGCTTCCTCTTTTAATACCGCAGGAAGCTACGATCCGAGCCCGGTAGGATGACCAATGCTACTCCGAGACTTGATTCCACGTCGTCATTGCCCCAATTCTACCTTGTGGGTTGGACAGTGAAATTCGGCCGTGGCCATCTGTAATTCTCAATCCACCCATGAGTCTATAACGATATATCGCCGTAATACCTCTTCTCTGCCTATAAATGACTTTCTTTCCGTCTGTCGGCTCTGAACCTCTTCCTGCAGCTCGGCACTGCCGTTTCCCTCTCGGCTTCTCAGGCTGTCTTCACCAACCGGCTGCCCGTTCTTCTCCACCGTTACGCCCCGGGCGTCAACGCCACCATGGTCTTGGAGGTCGGCGCTACCAATGTCCGGCGGCTCATACAGCCAGAGCAATTCCAGGGTTTCCTGAAGGCGTACAGTCAAGCCGTGACAGGCATGTTTGTACGTGACTGCCCCCCCCCTGTCCTGCGGCTTCTTGTGAATGCTAACTCTTATTCATTATCAGTTCTTCCCCACCGCAGCATGCGCTGCAGCGTGTCTAGCTGCTTTTGGATTGATTGGACTCCACCCGGCAAGGTTGAGAAAAAATGTCCTAGCCAGGATGAACAAGAAGAGGCTCAGAAGTAACTAGACTTTGGTTGCTTATTGGCCCCCCTTGTTGGTCAGCCTGGACTAGAGTCTTGGGCCAGGTCTCCACCCCCCTGCGTCCCCGTAACGGGGGGGCTTTTACCCCGCTTGCATCGCAACACCATTCGCTGGGGTTGGGCCTTGGCAACCTTCAGCCCCAAAGTGCATCTCGGACAGAGCCAACGGCTTGGTAAAGTCGGCGCTACAATGATGCGTAAACAACCCAACACCCAACTTAATCAACAACCCAGCATATAGACAGCCCCGATTCCTGAACTACAGCATATCCTTGCGGTCTAGTATCATCGTGGTCCCGCAGCATCCGGTCTTGTTTCCTGGATCATTGCGTTCCAATCTAGTTCCGCGATTTAGCTTCATAGAGCGAGCAGACCAGACACGGACGGACGACTACGTGATCGCCTTGCTGGAAAAGCTGCGAGTCTGGGACGCCGTGTGTCAGAGTGGCTCTCTTGACACAGATATAGAAGATCTGGCTCTCTCCCATGGCCAGAAGCAGCTGCTGTGTCTTGTGCGGGCCATTCTTCGCAAGAGTGAAGGCAAGATTGTCGTCCTCGACGAGGCAATGAGCGCCGTCGATGCCGACACAGAACAAACCATGGTCAAGGCCCTCGAGGATGAGTTAGCAGAGCACACCGTCGTGTCGGTTGTTCACCGCCTGAACACAGTTCGCAGTTTTGACACGCTCGTCGAGCTCAACCAGGGTAGAATCGTCCAAGTGGGAACTCCAGCACAGCTTATCGGCGCCGGCGGTCAGCTGAACAGATGGCGCACATGAGTTGGTGAGAGCTGAGAACCAGGGAAGCAGGAAACGAACCTGATGCAAGTCGTTGAACCCGACCGTTGTAACCCATTCTTGGGTGAATCACTGTGTCTTGGAGCATCATCAGTAGCCTTGTAACAGCAGTGAATTGCAGACCTTGATGTCTTGACCGACTCTGAATAATCATGAGAACAAGTTTAGAAGAGGGAGCGGCAGACTTTATAGTAAGCGTCACGAACCAGGACCCCATGTGGTACCTGCGTCTCCAAAAAGCGTTACTATTTGGGCGCAATTCAGCGACATTACTCTCCGATACATTTACACGAACCACGACGATGAGTTTCAGCTACGGCAAGGCTTGTCGAAGTACTGCTCTTCTGTCCGAAGGCCTGCAGCGCCTCGAGCTATGCAAGCAGAACTAGACCGTGCCGGAACCTCCGCAGTCGGTGAGTTGCGGACATGGGATATCGGTGCGTGGTTTGGCGGAGAATCATGTCAGCATCCCGTCTGAGACGGGTGATGACATGGCCCTGAGGCTTGGACGAGACGTGAAAGCCAACCTCAAGGCCAGGCGG
This sequence comes from Ophiocordyceps robertsii, assembly GCA_027405785.1. NCBI lineage: Eukaryota > Fungi > Ascomycota > Sordariomycetes > Hypocreales > Ophiocordycipitaceae > Ophiocordyceps > Ophiocordyceps robertsii. The sequence goes on from JAPEBW010000296.1 coordinate 22,991, forward strand.
CAGTTGATTGAAGCTCGAGACGAAGCGTAAATTATCTGGGTGGAGCAGAGCATCGTGGGCGGCCTGGTTTCTTGGCACGAGATGCAAGAGATTCTGGGGATGGGGGCTTGTATTCGGAGTCATCGCAAGACGAGGCCGAGGGCGTGCACCTGCCACAATGCTTTGAGGGGACCCCTTATAGCTGCCATCAAGACTTCCCGAAAGGCACTAGTCACGGGGTGTGCGGGTGTGTAAGTTGTAACGATTGGACAGGGACATTCTCGTGCTGCCGCCTGCCGCCTGCCGCCTGCCGCCTGCCGCCTGCCGCCTTGCCGCCTTGCCGCCTGTCTCCTTGGCGCGCCTTGACAGAATGGCGGCCCGGGCCGTTGCATGTACAGTAGCGGTGGGGTGCGTGTAGACACAAGGGTGCCCTTTTGATTGGTCGAGCGAGGCGAGACGCAATCGCGGAGACACAGTGCGATATTCCGAAATGATGGACTGTACCGAGTCATGACAAAGCTCTTCACTTCACTTAAACAGCTCCCCAAGCTTCGCTCCTCACAGCTTCTCTTCTTCTCTTCTTTATTCCTTTCCCAAAACAGCAGCCATCCTCTCCGTCGGAAAAATGCCTGGCTTTTTTGACGCCGCCCAGATTCGTGATGCTCTTCGCAACCAAGCCTTGCCCGCCGTCGAAGCGCTTGCTGCAAACGAAAAGTCTGCGCTCGCTCCGACCCTTCGAGCGCGACGACCCTCCGCCCTACGCATCGTCGACCGACACGGAACAGCTCGACGATGATATTCCTCAACTGTCTCAAGATCAAATCGAGGCACTCTTGGGCCCACCATGCACCGATGAAGAGCGATTCTGGGTAGCAAGGGGGGCTTTCGAAATGCCCTGCACCCTGGCGAGGTCTACTACCGTGAGTGCCGATTCGAGGCTGTACGGCTGGAACGGTACCGCTTCAGGCACATGATATTCCGGGGAAAGAAAGGCACAAGGCGATTTGGCGTCCTCGTTCGTCGCAACGTCAAGCGCCGCTGGCAGAAACTCGGCATCTGGAACCCCGCCTGGGGGTTCCCCGGCCGCAACGCCGAGCCCAGTGACAACACCGACACCTGGAACTGGTGGTGGCGGCAGCCCGGCCCTTTCTCGCAAACTCATGGGAAGCAGCTCGTTGACCGTGCTCTGCTCTTGCGCCAGAACCTTCGGCGTGGCGAGGGCGTGCCCGTGCCCCCTCGCTCTCGCTTGCAACACGACACGACCCCTTCCCAGGCCGATTCCTTCCTCATCTCTAGACCTTGGTTCTTGTTTCGGCTCGAAAAGTCTGAGGAATCCGAAAAGTCCCTCCGCCTCGACCTTTCCCAAGGACGCGAGAGTAAAGAAATGGTCCATGAACATGTACGCGCCTGGTGGAGGGACCGCGGCGACTGGCGGGACGACTTCGCCACCATCGACGGGCCTCTCTGGTGGAAATGGCGACATGAGTCTCCCTCCCCAGAACCTGAACCTCTTGAACAATTTGAGCCAACCGCCGACGAAGAAGACAACCCAATCGAAAGAATGGAGCTCACCCCTTCCGAAATCGATGCCATAGAGGCCATTGAGCTACCGAGCTCCGAACTGCCCGCCAAGTTCTGGGCCATTTCCCCGGGAGAAACCCCGCCCTTCTTTCCAGGACAGCAGACAGCCCCTCCCGATCTCTCGAATCCGCTACCGTTGCCTCCCAGGGACCCCCTCAGATTGCCTCTCTTCAGATCCAGCAAGCCATCGCCGCGAGAGCAGGTTGAAGTGCAACCTCGAGAGCTCCAAGAAGCCCCGTCGGAGCCACACCGAGACAGCTGTAGTCCCCTCCCACAGAAACCACGGCGTCGAGGCGCTGGCAGACCAACAACTGGGGGGGCCAAGGCCCAGGACCCATACCACCTCCCTCTGCCGCCTCGCCGTAGTGCTCGCCTCGCAGCCAGGAAGCGTCCCGCCGAGCCGCTGCCCTTGCAGGCGGCGCCAAACAAGAAGCCCAAGACCAGGGCAACTGCAAAGGCCACAGCGCCCGTCACCCCACAGGCCACCTCGCGGGAGACTCGACGTACCAGGCCAAGGCTGGTCCCCGCGCGTCCTCCGGCCGGCAAGGAAACTGCAACTCGGTCCCAACGAGGGCGGGGCGTGTCCACTGCCGTGGCCAAGAAACCAGCGGGGAGGAGGGCCGTTTCAACCAGGACCAGGTCCCGTTAAAAAAGAGGCCATTGAACGAACGAGACGAGGGAGCGTGTGCGTGGCTGGGAGGTCCCGGGGCGCTCTGCAGCCCAAGCTTACAGGTGATGGAGGGGGCGGAAGAAAGATTCTTTGTCTGCTATTCCTTGTCTGTTACTCTTTGTCTCCTTATTCCCTAGGTCATTTCTTTGTCTTGGTATACAAGCAGGCGTCGGATTGCTTACCTAGGTACTAAATGTCTTTGAGGCACTCGGGGCAAAGAAGCTTGCACCATTGTTTTCTTGGCTGCCTTGTGCTTTACCAGCCCACTACAAAGAACTCGCAGCCGAGGCCATGGGCCACCGCCGAGATACGCGAGATGTATGAGTCGGACTACGACGGAGCCGTTTATCTGCGCCAGCAGCAATTCATTGCGCGGCTGGCTGACGCTGGTGCAGACCCCAACACCCCGGACCGTGGCCTACCTCCCACCCTTCACCCAAGGATGCGTCTAGAGCTGCTCCAGCTGGGCTGGCGGTGGAACCCCCATGGCTCGGGGAGAGACGTGATGTAAATGATGAGCTCGTGCGGCTGTTGGTTCATGCCGAGGTTTGTCAACGAAAAAGGGGAAGAAGAAGATGCATCAACAGTACATACTCCTACCACGGGGACTGTATCTCATGCGTCGCAGGGCTTATACCTGCAGTAGCAAAACTGAAGATGGCTTGCGTGTACTGGTTCAAGGGGATCTCCGGGCACATTGCATAGCACGACCTCTTGGCCGTGGATGACGACTCACGGTGACAATTACCCGGTCGACCCAGCCTTTTTTTGAGGGTGTCCAATGCAAAGCGCAACACGGCAGCGTGGACGAGGCCGCGTACAAGTCAGTGGCATATCAGAGTAAACGGTGACATGACAACCTCCTCTCCTTCCAGGCGGTAAACAGGCCCTCTTTGGTAATGACTCTAGGGGTTCGAACTCGTACCATCTATACACGCACCGACCGAGGATGGAGAAAATGGCAAGTGAAAGACATGCAGACGATTCGCATTCTCAGGACCATGGATGGCAGGGAAAGCAACGAATCATGTAGTCGGCAAACAGAGGCAAAAAATGAAGAGGACTGCAACCTGCAAGCCCAAACCAGCGAGAGCCTCATGGACGCCTGCCTGGCTTGCCCCGAAGCTCACACTCGACAGGGCACCGCCTCTAGCATGGAGAGCAAGGCAGACGAGATGAACCGCGATAAAGAGTCAGTAGAAGAATACGAGCGTCACGGGACAAAGTTCGGGGACAAAGTGTTGGATGCTGACGAGGAAAAGGGCTGGGCAGCGTCCCGTCCCGATTGTAGAAAGGGTGGATGGGAATAATCACGCAACAGATTTGATAAACGGCAGCCTAGTAAATGTAGAGAAGATTACGTCTAATTCCCGCCATGTATTACCTAGTTTAGGACGAACGCATAACGAGAGGGCGTGGACTGTTTACCGGGAGGTGTCGGAAAAGGTAGATCAGGGTCAGATTTCAGTCGCGATCTCCTTACATGTACCTCAAAAACCCTTGAGCCCGGCCCCTAGACAGTCAATACCATCCCGAGTTTTGTCACGCATCAGCTTGAACTACGCCGTCGGAACGAGTGCCGTAGCGGCCTGTGAGTGCAGGGGTCAAGCTGAAAGAATTCGCCGAAGAATAGAGCTAGAACGATCTCAAATGTCCGTCAGGTCAGTGGCCTCGAGGCCGGTGTAAAGCGGCCTAGTAAGCGGGTACCTACCCTCCAAGCTTTACAGTCGAGGTAGCTATTACGTCTTGGAAATAGCCTCAAAATTTGGAGGTACATTAAGTATTCAACGTTGTTTTATCCCAAAGCTTCATTGTTTAAACAGACCACGCAGGGAGGACCCAATATTTATTCGTCGTAGGTCTGTTGTCGTCCAGCTCAGTCTTTTTGGACCGCGCCATCTCTTGATCAACAAACGACTGGACATGGGTGCTTGATCATGCGTTCCCTGCTTGGCGTTCCTTCTGCAGCATCGTTTTTCTTCGACAGGAGCTACTTTGAGACTGCGTGATCGCTGCTCTAGTGCGTCAGGGAAGCCACAGATGTTAAGCGTCGCAGGCATCCACTTGGAACCCTGGAAGGTTCCTACTGAAACAGACATCGCGGTATCAGCCCTTGTCCTCGCATACATGAGCACTGTGCTAAGAAGTTCCTTTGCACCCTCTCTCAGCTGGCTGTAAAACCACTGAATTGCACCGCCCCTTTACTTACTGTGCAGGAAATATTATGCACAGTGGTTTTTCTGCCTAGCGGGGGGCTGCAGAAGACGGGCACAAGCTTCCGCGTTGAAGATGAACTAACCCGGAAAACCAGCGCCGCATGCGAGACTGCCAAGCCAGCTTGAACATAGCCTCCGGTACACCTTGGGGCCGGTCTCATCATGAATGTAGTCTGAGTGTTAGGTCGTTCTCCATTGACCTATGTTGTCTCGATCTCTCGCGCAGCTGTAAGTCTCAAAGTCTGCCCAAAAAGGGCACCTGGCCGGACGATGGCTATATAAATCAGCTGAACCTCCCGTTCTTTACATTGGTATTCGCAACCCAGATCTTCCTTTTACAATACGACTCATTCAGCAACCCAAGCAACAGCAGGCTGTAGCTTCTACTCTTTAATAGGCCTTTACTCTTGTTGCCTTTAATAGCACCATCTAATTGCCACGAAGCACTTTAATCAACTATTTTTCCGCTCTCAACCACTCTCAACAAAATGAAGTTCTCAACCTCAGCCTATCTCTTCCTCACTGTTGCAGTTGGGATAGCAGCGGCTCAGCCGCATCCGCAGTCGGCAACACCCGAGGCGCCAGCCATTCTCCGTCGACAAAATGAGTTCTGTCGCGACATGAGCATACCCTGTCGAAAGTGCGCCGCCTCGGCACCGTCGCCAGGATGCGAGGATATCTCAGTTGCCTGCCGTAGGTGCCGGGTCTAACGTCAAATGATGAACGTGCGAAGGCAGGCACAGCGGGAAATTTGGAAGCATCGGCCGGAGTGTTTCGATCAACATGGCGGCGTGAAGTCACGAGCGCGGTTGAGCCGGCCGGGATGTCCAATAAAGCATCGATTTTGTGCTTCATGCCTAATCTTTCCAAATACCATAGCACAGAGGCTTAGTGTGAGCGAAAATCAGTTTATGTTACCTAAAGCCAGCCGTCACCTTCGGCCCCTGCCAAAGCCGAGAATGCTACCATTTTGGCTTTCCTGACTCGAACAATGCCTATATTTGTTCGTTGGACATTATAGTTTCGGCTTTGTTCCAATAGATCTATGCGCTCCCCATTCTCCGCCCCCTCGGCCTCCGCCAGCGCCGCCGCCTCCACCTTCCTCTTTTTCGTCATCATCATTGCTCCTTTGCGACCGCCTAGTCGTTCTCTTTGTAAAGGTCCTCTTCCTCATTCGTCCACCCTGTCCGCCAGCACTTTCTCCTTGTTTGCCCCCCCCGCCTCCTTCGACCTCAATCTCTTCATCTATTTCCTCGTAAATTTCCTCACCTGCTCTCCCGCTCTTTTTAATCCGCCCTTTTCGCCCCCCTCCAAACCCGCCCCCACTCCCGCCGCCGCCGCCTCTGCCGCTTCCGAACGGCAACGTTGGCTGGAAAATTGGGGCCTTTGACTCCTCATCAGGCTCATCTAAGATGCCAGAGGCTTCGGGCGGAGCTGAACGATGCGAGATGGTCGGTGAATATTCATTGCAATGCTGACGGCCTAGCTCTTTTCTCGGGTTGAAAACCCCGATCGGCTGGTCTGATGGCGAGTCGCCGCCATTGGGCGGCAGCGAGACGTTGCTGTCCAGCGCGTAGTCGGCCATTGTGCTTTTGAACAAACATGTAGAGGAAGCCACCCTTCTCAAGCCTTGATTACCTAGACGGAAATTTGTCCCAGAAAATGGGAAAAAACTTGGAAAGGCTAATGAAATACGGAACTTTGAGGGCTTTTTTAACGATATTGTCTGAAACCGTTGTAATACTTACTAGTCTGCAAAAGCTCTAGTATGACCTGCACACATCGTCACCTTAAGTACACCTCATAGCTGCTCCTGGTTAGCAAGCACGCTAAAGCTGAGCGAAATACGCCGAAGCGTCTGCATGACATCTCAGATATAGACAAAGAATATAAAAGAGGGGGTTAGGGGATAGAAACAAACAATGGAATTCTGGACCTGGCGGTTACGTGCTGACAACGTTTATATGCTATACTCGCTGGACAATTTAATTGGAGAGAAGAATATGAGGTAGTAGGTGGTTTTTAAAACGGGAGGACTCGAGCAGACAAGCACTATACATTTAGTGGAGAGAGTACCAATCGGCTCTTGTTAAGACACTTACTACTGCTATTTATAACGTTAGCGGCGGGCTTTAAAGCTATGACTACTGAGTCAGTGACAAGGGAATCGGCAGCTGGTTTGAGAATTGCAATATACTATAAACTGCATCTAAGATTTAAGCATAAACTGCTCCTGGAAGCTCAGCAGACAGCCCCTTGCGGACTCAATAAGGCCATATATAAGGAATCTGCTCTTTTTACTAGAGATGATTCCTAGATTACGTACATGGGCATATTTCCTACAACATTTAACTCGCTCGTTGTTTTCGACAGCGTGTAAGCAGCTGACAGCGAGCATCTTTATAGAAGGTGCTTGGGTACTGCGTCTTCTTGCTGGCTAAACCTGGTCGTCGACCGATGGCCATTCGGTGGCACAATCACAAAATAGAGCAGGATATCATTCAAGGCACGAAAACGGTGCGTGGGGCCCGGCAACTCGCGGCCGGCCACTTGCTACCAGGGGCTAAAGGTTAGAATAACTTTCAACCTAACGCAAAACGTCGTTTCTGCTCTAGTTTAGCCTCTGAACTAAATACGAAGCTAGTCAAGACTTTATTCGCTGCATTCGCAGGCTGGCCCACCGGCTTAGACTTTCCCTACCTTGTGAACTCCTTCCTGCTCCCGCATTGTGACGCATTCCTAATTGGAGCCCCCATCATCTAACCCGGGCCCTCTACGGCCCACGCACACACACTCACCCCCCCCCCTCATGCTTATCAGAGACTTGGCCTGTTTCTAATGTCCGTCTCTCCTCTTTTTCCGAGAGGTTCAAGGCACTGGATGGAAAGTCGGGGATTCTACACTCGTCTCTGGAACAAGCTTCAGGAGGCTTGGCGGCAGCTGCCAGTCTCTCGAGATGAGGCTGGATCGGTGTTTGATGGAACAAGGCGGAATCACTGACCTGACACAATGGTAAAGAGCCAGACGTACGGGCGAGACGTTTTCTGTTTCCTCAAGACTAATTAAACCCCTCTCCCCATCGCGATGAAGACGGCGCCTCCTAGCGACCGACCAAGAACAAATGGCTAGGGCAGGTCTACCTGGGCCTGCAGCGCAATGGCGCGCTCCCTGACGAGGCGGCCAAAGTCGTCGCCCAGGGCGCGCACGACGCCGCTCACGTCGGGCGCCTTGGGCAGCTGGGTGTCGGGGCCGAATGCGTGGGCCGAGGCCGATGACTTGCTGCCCGAGGCCGCCGTCTTGCCCAGAGTCGTGGCATACTTGACGTCGCGTCCCTGGCGCAAGGGCCCGCGCGGCTCGGCCGGGGTGATGGCCGTCTCGTCGAGCAGCCCCTGCCAGCGCGCAAGATAGGCGCCGGGCACCCCCGTGTCGGTGGACGAGGCGCCGCTGGCCACGGCCTGGAGGCGCGAGTGGGAAAGATGCTCGAGCGCGGCCAGGTAGCGGGCGTGGGCATCGACGGCGGCGACGACGGGGCCCTGGGCCGAGGCATCGAGCGAGGAAAAGAGCTGCTGGAGCCGGGCGTGCATGTCGGCGCCCGTCTCGGGCTTGCGGAACTTGGTGACGGCCGTCTTGGCCCAGGCGCGGAACCAGGCCCAGACCTCGGGGGAGGCCGAGGCGACCTGGTGGAGGAAGCGGTAGAGGAAGCCGCGGTGCTTGTGCAGCAGCTCGACGTAGTCCTCGACCGACGGCAGCTTGCCCTTCTTGGAGGGCTTGCCGGCCTTGATGAAGTCGTCGATGAAGTTCTCGAGCGCCGTTATGTGCACCTTGAGGTCGACACGCTCGTGCACCAGGCGGATCATGGGCGTGTAAGCGCCGACGGCGTCGCGCACGGCCTGGGTGAGGTGGTCGGGCGTCTCGCGGCACAGCGAGGCGCTGATGGCATCGCGGTCGCGCGCGGCCAGCAGAGCCGAGTAGTACTCGAGGCACTGCGTGTGCTGCGACTCGCTGAGCGACGCCGGCCGGTTGGTGTCGCGCGCGAGAATGGCCATGACGATGGACTGCGAGTTGCGCATGCTCGCCTCGCGCGCCTCGTCGTGCGCCTGGCGGCCGGCGGCTACGTGCTCGCGGATGATGCGCAGATGCTGGTCGTCGGGGCGCTCCTTGGCCTTTTCCATCTTGGTCGCGGCCTTGCGGAAGTCGCTCGCGTCGCTCGACAGCACGAGCGAGATGATCTTCTGCAGCAGGTTTCCGCCCGACGTGCTCATCTTGGCCAGCACCAGCTTCAGCATGGCGTTGATCATGGTGGCCGCGTTGCCGACCCGCAGCGTCTGCCGGACCAGCGTCCAGGGGATCATGGTCTGCACGTTCTCGAGCAGCTTGAGCAGGTAGGGGCCCTCGGGCGACCGGACCATGATCTGGTGCAGCAGGCCGGCCAGACTGGGGGCGGAAAAAGGGGGGGGGGGGGGGAAGGGGGTCAGCACAAGAGTCTCCATCCTGGCCGTGGCAGCACCGACGACTCACTGGATGACAATGTAGTCGGTCACGGCGGGCGTGCCGGGCAGGAAGGCGTCGAGGTCGGGCGTCCTGGCCAGGTGGTCGAAGAAGCTGTCGACGAAGCCGTCGCCGTAGACAATGTTCTGGAGCAGGTCGTCCCACGAGCGCGCCAGCTCGTCGGCCCTGCTGCGGTCGTAGGCGCGCTGCTGCGGCGGCGGACCGCGAGCAAGGCCGGCCAGCGAGGCCCGGGCAACCATCTCGAGGACGGAGCTCGAGGCCGTCGTCAGCGTCTTGCGCGACCCGATGGCCCCCCTGTCGTACGACTCGGACAGGTCGGCCTGGGCCAGCCGCGACACGATGCTCAGCGCCCGCACTCGCCACCAGTCCTGCGGGAAGTCGCGGATGCCCGGCAGCGGCAGCACAAACTGCACCAGCAGCGTCTGCAGCACCGGCACCGACGCCTCGCCCTCCTTGGTCTTGCCCCTGGCCGGCTGCAGGCTCAGCTGTGCGAGCGACGAGTCCAGCGCGGCCGACGACCCCGGGCTTCTGTCGGAAAAGGGGAAGCCGAACCGGGGCCAGGCCAGCGGCTCCTTCAACGTCTCCATCTCGGCGTACGTCCCGTAGTGCGTCATGATGTTGAAGAGGGCGCGCACCTGCTCGGCCGACAGAGCCCCGACTTGTTGCGGAACAGCCATGGCTTTGATGCTGTCGCTTAGACAATTGCGGTTCAAGTATTTATTGGAAAATGGGCAGGTATCAAGGCTTGATGACCCGGCTGTTGAGCGGCGAGGCCGGATCTCGAGCTGGTTATAACATGGCCCGGTCAAGCCAGCTATATGCCTGTCGTGCTCGTGTTTCGAGTTTTGACGTCCCGACCGCAAAGCCACCCGACGCGTAGGCTCTTCTAGCCCTGGTGCCCGAGTTAAAAACACGGCCCCTTCCAGTCCACGTCTCTTCGGCCCCGTTTCATTCTTTCCCCAGCTTCCCCAGCATGCCTTGTCCCGCCTTCACATGCTCCTTGCGAGGCGGCAAATCGCGACATTCATAGCCATAAGCTTTTGTTGGAGTCGTACTCGACAGCATCAGTGCGTCTCCTTGTCACCACATCTCCGTGGGCCCGATGGGTGAAACGGTAGTTTAAACAAGTTTGTAAACATCATAGCGTCTTCCATGCTCCCTTGTCCGTCTCCATCGTACAATTTGCCACTAGTCTGTGCGGCCCCTTAAACTTCGGCGTTGCTCATTCCCTTGCCCTAGAGTATCATGACCGACAAAGCTCCCGCGGGGAGAGGAAAGCAGCATGAGCCATCAGGGGCCTTGAAACAAGCCGTCTCGACCTTGGCCTACCCCATGCCGAGCCCCGATTTCGTACGCAACCGTCTGCAAGGTGCTTGCCCCGGTTCACAACAGCCTTATTCGCTAGAAGTGCGGGGGTGAATAGATTGAGTAAAATTAAAGTCGCCGTGTCCTGCACAACACTCCCTCACCTGGTCTACAACAAATCTTGATTCTTATTTTTTGAACCGGCAATGTGGTCAATCGCCGTCACGAGTGAGGAGCTTGCCCGTGTCCAGAGAGCTGGTGCCCGACGTCCGACGAGAGGTCATTAATGTCCTTGACCACGTATGCACTTTCCATGTGCCTCCCGTCAGACTCGAGACATGGGTTGGGAGCTCGGCCGGTTACGCCCTCGGAAGCTCACGAATTAAAGCAATGGACCATCTTCATCCGACGCAATTCTCCGTGTAGCCAGAAGAGGCAGTTCCCATCGAGGAATTTCTCACTCCATCAAGCCACGGACAGTCTCGTATGCGGAGACAACGGCGAGAAGCTGTCATGTCGAATCAACAAGACTTTAACCTCAAACTTCGCTCAGGGGTTCTAGGCATGACCAATCAGCAACGTCACTAGAGCAAGGGTTCGTCTCCTTTGAACTTAACAGGGCACAACCAAGGAACTTTGTGGGCACAAATACCTTGACCAGCATGGACGCACTCGCTAGAGTTTTACCCCCTGTGATCTTTCGCTGACTCTGGGCAACGAGTCCTTGGCGAGGTGAACAGATGGGCGTAAGATACATGTAGGCGGGGGCAGCAAGAGACGGACACATAAATCACTGGAAGTGCAACATGATGGGTGCCGCTGGGCAGAAGAGAGCTGTGTGTCAGCTTCAACAAACACTAGCCGGAATGAAACCAGACGACTTTGTTTCTTTTGCCTCGCTCAAACTGCAATCGCGCCCGACTGATGCAGCCTCGATGAGTGGTACTACCGCCGACGGTAGACAATCGATTAGAGTTTCCATTGGCAGCGCACATGGGGTCGCCGGAGCAATGCGTTGTGGAAAGCCGAGACTGGCCCTCGCATAGACCAATCAAGATGATGTCCGCCAGTGGTTCCGGGAATGTCGCTGTTGTAAACATCCCTTTGCCAACAGTCTCTCTCAAGGCGTACAAGGGTAGGATGTCGTATCATTGAATGTTTAAAAGGCGACGCAGGCTTGGCAAAGTATATGTCCTGAGTGTGAGTCGTGGTAGTCCTAGATGTGACAAGTTTGTGAGGGGATCCAGGACAGCCGTATCCCTCGTCCGTTGAGTGCTGCTTTTACGCGTGAATCTTTCCCACTCTTGAGCAGTGGGCTGGATTTACCGCAGGCGGCGACTATCGCACACAGATGAAGTTTGAAACTGAATAGCAGCAGCGAGCTTGTTTGCATATCCGCTTGGACGACTGAAATTAAGCTAAATAGTGTATGTCATCATCTTATTAGTTGGTTGGGGCTTAGTTCCCAACTAGGTGTTAGAATTGGGGTGGAATCCCGTGGCACCCAAATATTACGTCAACAATTGATCCTCTTGACTTGGCAAAGGGGTAAACCAACAGGGGTGAATTTAAGAGACGGGCTGTCATTTTTTAACAAAATATATAAAGCTCCTACACTTCAAATATTGTTAGGACAGATTAACATCCGAGACACAACTCGGTTGCTATGCGCTCTCCCTCGCCCCTCTACTTAATCCACCTAGCTTCTCTATGCGTTGCCTCCAGCCTCTTGTCCTGCTTCTTAGCAGTATCGCCCTTGTCTTTGCACCCGCTTTGAGCAGGCACCCAGGGGCACGGAATGAGCTCGGCGAACTGGAGAAGCCAGAGGCGCCTTCATGTAAGGTGTGGCATCGATATGATACGTCCGTATCTTGTGCAACGGTGCTCGAGTACAACTCGATTACTCTGGAAGAGTTTTTACAATGGGTAAGGGCCTATAGAGTGTTATCTGTGCATATTCAAGCTAAAGCGAGCAAATCCCGCCCTCCAGAATCCGTCGCTTCCTAGCTCGTGCGATCGCTTAACTCCCGGCCACTCTTACTGTGTGGCTGCCAACCCGAGCCCGTCTAGAACCACCGACCTGTCCAGCTCGTCCAGTGGCAGCCCTCTCAGAGGTATGTATCGGACGACTCGGCCCTGGTCAGTATGTTGGAAAGAGGCTTATGCGGCGGCCTTGAGGTGTCGAAAAACCGACTCCCACCCAGCCAGGTATTGCAGGCAACTGCAACAAGTATCATCTGGTCAAAGAGTCGGACCTGTGCGAGCACATGGCCGTCAAGAACCGTCTCTCACTAGACGATTTCTTACGATGGAACCCCGGGGCCAAGGCCGGCTGCAAATCACTCATTGATACGCTTGCTTGTCTCGGCACTAGTCGCCAGTCGGCACAAGCTGAGCCGCTGAGGGAAAAGGAACCAGTTCTTCCAGGGATTGCCAGGGATTGCAACAAGCATTACCTTGTCTCACCCATAGACTGGTGCCAGGGCATCACCAGGAAGCACGGAACCTCTCTGCTGGACTTTCTGCAGTGGAACCCCGCCGCTGGTCGGACTTGTCGGACGCTCCAAGCTGACTCGTGGGCATGCGTGGCGGTGGACTCTCCAGAACCGACATCGGAACTCGAGGCGTCCAGCTCAAGCACCCCGGAGATTCAGCCGGATCTGAACGACTCTGAGTCTACGGGCTCTGGGAAGTGGGCTTTGAGCTCCAAAGAGTCACCCGATACCGGTTCCGCATCTCAATCCAGCCAAGATGAAACTGGCTTGAATCATGGACAGCTGGAGCCGAGGCCGGAACGCATGATCGAGGACAGCATTGTGGAACCCAGCCCGGCCCAACTCGTCAAGTTTTGCGGCGATAGTGCCTTTGCGAATGTTGCTCTGTGGGGTGCGTATTGTGCGAGACTGGCCCCCGTGTCGGAGCCAAAGCCCGTGGCAAGGCCGAAGCCCCGTAAGAAGTGTCGTGGCCAATGGGGACTGCCCAATGGCATACACATCACGCCGTGCCATGAATCATGACAAGGGCTGCATTCTCTGACTGGACCTTTGTCCTCACACTGATTAAAATTCACAAGACGATTGGGGCGTGTTGGTCACCTAGAATCCATGTATGAAAAGTTCCGGGGATCATCGAATGATACGATACTTGGCTAGACAGCAGTAGTTTATTTGTTTTTCCATCTACAAATAATACATGGGATATAAATTCAGATGAAACGTAGACGTTGATGCAAAGCACTGTTTCTCCCCCTACGGCCCGGCTGCCCGTTGCATGATTAGACACTGTAGCCTTGTAGGTAGTTGTTAGTGTGGGTGGCCCAACTTGTGTTACGCTGCAGCCCAAGGGCAAAAACCCCTCATATCATCATGCTCCATATAGTCTCACCGTCTCTCCATCCCGGCAGTCAGTCCTCTTCAGTCCATCCATCCATCCATCCATCGCCATGTTCTTTTGGCCCTCGCTCGACGAGTTTCCCGAGCACCTCAAGATCGAGGGCTCGGGGTGGTATGCCATTTTCAACGAGGCGGTCCCGCGTGTGCTCGACGTCGAGCTGCTGCACAACCTGGCACCAAGCAGTTTCTACGCGTTTTGCACCGAGTTTTCCCCCAACGGCCGTCTCCTCGCTGCCGGCTGCGAAGGCTGTGTCCGCCTGTTCGATACGAGCAACGGCCGGGTCGTCTGTGATCTGAAGCACGACCCCGAGCAGCGTGACCAATATGGCAACCCCTACGCCATCCGCTCCGTCTGCTTCTTTCCCCAGAGCGAGATGCTCGTTGCCGGCGGCCAAGACGGAGTCATTCGCCAGTGGGACATTGAGCGTCGGCTCGTGTCGGCCACCTTTGCCGGCCACGAAGCGTCGGTCCAGGTCCTCGCCTTGTCCCAGGACGGCACGATGATGGTTTCGGGCTCCCAGGACCGTACTATTCGTATATGGGAGGTGCCGTCCGCGCAGCAGGTCAAGGCCATATCCCTGGACTCCAGCATCGAAAGCCTCGCTCTATCCCCCGATGGCACACGCTTCGCCGTCGCCACGGGGCCCAGCGTGCGGATATACTCTTGTCCCGACGGTCAGGCCATGGAGCAGCTTGACGGGCCCGATGGTCACGAGGATGACGTCTTTTGCCTCGCCTTTTCCCCTGATGGAACCCAGCTCGCTTCTGCTAGCTTTGACAAAACAGTCAAGGTGTGGAAGCCGGGCCAGGCCGACGGCTCAAGCACCTTGGTTCACACGTTGGAGGGCCACCAGGCATGTTTGCACTCGTCCACTGCCGTTTCCCCCATGACTGATGTTCAAGACACAGGATTTCGCATTGTGCGTATGCTGGACGCCCGACGGGCACTGGCTCTTGTCTGGCTCAAAGGACCGAAACGTTCAGATTTGGGATGCAAAGACTGGCAGTGCCCAGGTGGCGATGGCGGCGCACAGGAACTCGGTCTTATCCATGTCCCCGTCTCCCGACGGACGCCTATTTGCCACCGGGGGCTGCGACTGCGCCATCCGCATCTGGTCCTACTCGCCTCATGTTGCCTCGGACGCTGAGAAGAGGCTCTGGAGTGGCAAGACTGCTGGCGGAGACTCCGCGGGTCGGGGCGGCACCCTTGGGAAACCAGGTTCTGGCCTGCCTCTCAGCTTCCTGCCGCCTCTCAAGAAACGATTTCCAGTCTTGATGGGCGACGAAGAGCGCGACTGGACGGCCGCCACGCTCCTCATACGCGAGGCGTGCATGCTCAAGATGATGGAGGACCTCAGCAACAAGCCCGAGTGGTGGCTCAAGGTCCGAGACGCCGAGATATGCGCCAAGTGGAAGCAAGAGGCGCTGGACATGGACTGGGCTGCGTATCGCAACCATGGCGACTTCACCCCCGCAATGGCCGACGCCGTAGGTGTTTGAGCAAGGCCGAGAACAGTCTGGGCTGCTGAGACTGACGCGACTTTGTGCAGTGCATCGACGAACTGCGCATCAAGGCGCGCATCTTGGAAAGGACCGGCCTTGTCCCCGTGCTTGACTACTCGGCCTGCGTCATCAAGTCGGACGGTGTTGCCTTGGATCTCATCAAGGACCTCAAAGCAGCAGTCCTGCCTCTGGAAGACGTGCCCGAAGAGCGCAAAGACTGGCATCCCGGCAGCGCAGGCAAAGGCCTCGACCTGGTGCACCCCTCGCTCTGGCCGCTGCTCTACGGACGCACGCGCATCTTGACCGACGACAAAATCAATGTGCAAGACTGTCTCGGCTCCTGCGGGCGTGGCGACGTGATTGCAAAGCCCGATGCGTCCCAACAGCTGTTGAAGCGCGGCTGGCTTGGAGAAGGCTCCGAGATCGCCTCCCTCTCGCTCCGGTTCCAGTGGCTGCCGTGCGACGTGGCCGTCGACAGCCAAGGCCATACCAAGATTGACAGCTACATCAACAACCTGCATCCCACCGACCACAGCGGCCTCTACGACGTCATCAACGGCTTCATCGAGCGCTCCCTCCCGGCCTGGGACGTCATCTATCGGTGGCCGACGACGTTTCACTTTCAGCGTCTCAAGGCAACGAGCGTTGGTCCAAGGTGCACCACAAGGGAACACTGCGAGGATGCGTACGAGTGCCGTCCCGGGAATCGACCCCTGAACAGTGGCGAACCTGAGCGTCAAGAGGACGAAGAGTGCCAGGATGGCTATCAGGAGTCTGCACGGGCAAGACTAGACAGCGAGTGGTACGACGCGACGCATCCCCTCGACGTGCCTGATGCCGTGCCAGCATCGCAGCAGACGCCCGAGCGGAGGTTTCGCCTTGAGCCCGAGCATGTCAAACAGTCTGGCTTCTTCCAGGGAGCCTCGCGCATCCAGGTCATTGTCAAGCTTGCCAACATGCACTTGACGCCCGAGAAGCCAACCTACGACGGCGGATCGTGGCATATCGAGGGGCAACTCAACGAGCACATCTGCGCCACGGCCCTCTTCTACTACGACAACGACAACGTTACCGACTCCAGGCTTGCATTCCGCGCGCGTTCCAACCTCGAGGAGCTCTCGGGGGGGCTGCACTATCGACAGTCCGACTACCGGTCCATATCCCGCACCTTCGCCATCGACGCCGAGCCGGGAAAGGACACTACCCTCCAGGACCTGGGCTCGACCCTCACATGCGAGGGGCGGGCGCTGTTCTTCCCCAACCTTTTCCAGCACCGCCTGCAGCCCTTTTCCCTGGCGGATCGCTCCCGCCCGGGCCATCGCAAGCTCCTGGCCCTCTTTCTGGTTGATCCAGCCATTCCCATTATTTCCACGGCCAATGTGCCGCCCCAACAGCCGCACTGGCGCGAGACGGCAGCCGCTCAAGCTGGAGACGCCCTCAGTGAGGCCGAGGCAAGGCGGATCCGCGAGGAGCTCATGGCCGAGCGGTCGGTACTGCAGAGCAAGACGACGGAGAAGCTCGGGGCGGCTGACTTTAACTTTTGTGAGCATTGAAGCGAAACATGGCGAGTCATTGTAATTCGGGACTCGCTATAGATTGGACTCGAGAAATATGACGATATTCTCTCATGGACGTCTTGTGTGCTGTGGCGGGAGCTGGCATGTACTCGAATCCCTAACATCTAGCTTCTTGCCACCCAAGGTATAGGAGGCAAGCAAACGGGAGGGACATTCGCAGTCGCCGTCTAGCGCAACGCGGAAATGATGGCTTCCGGCGAACCAGCGTCCTGTCGAATCGGGACTCGATTGCATGAACCGTCACAACTCGCCATTTGACTCTCTGGAATGAGCGGGCGTTTTAGTTCTTGGTCAATGGTGCACAAGTGCCGCCGTAGGTTACTTTAGGCATCGCCGTGTCTCAATGGCACGAGCCGGCCGCATTCGACGCCGCGCTGTTTGCGGCATTGCCAACAGGACCATGTTGAGAACGGCGCGGAATGTTCGATTTGGGGCAGTCCAGAACCCTATTCGCCGGTTTAGTCTTGCCTGAAGCCGTTCCTCCGGAGCTTTCGTCGCCGAGAGTTTAATACATGGTTGCCACGTTGAAATTGAAGCTTCCCAAGCCCTGCAGTCTCCCTCAACCTTGCACGCCGCCATGTTCCTCTTGACGCTGTGATTGGAGCCAGCGTGGACCAGGCCTACCTCTTTTGCCTCATGATCCCGAGTCCACCTTGCCTTTCTTAGTCCTGGAGGCATATAACACTCCCCAGCGACAGCTCCACGCCCCTTTTTGAGCTTTGAGCGAGCAGTTTCTCGCAACCATGGGCGCCGCCTATGTCCTGCTCGCAATTGCACTCGTCGTCGGCCTGTTCTTGTCCAGACCATCCAAGCTCCCCCCGGGCCCCCGCGGCCTGCCGGTCGTGGGAAACATTCATCAGATATCCAGGAGATACTCGTGGAAACAGTTTCAGGAATGGCACAAGATCTATGGGCCCGTCATCTCCCTTCGGCTCGGACAACTGACCTTTATCCTTCTTGGCAATTACGAGGTCACCAAAGAGCTTCTCGACCGCCGGAGCGGAGTATACAGCTCTCGCCCACCACTGGCTGTGGCTGGGGAATGCCTCGGCAAGGACTTTGGCGCCTCGTTACTCCCCTACGGGCCGCGCTGGAGGCGGTTTCGCAAGATACAAATGTCGCTGCTAAACTCCCGAAAGTGTCGTCTGTACTCGCCGCTGCAAGAACTCGAGAGTCGACACCTCTTATACAACCTCTTGTCGACAAACGACTTTGAGCCAGAGCTCTATCGATGCTCATCGAGCCTGATATTCACCCTCCTCTACGGCAGTCGCTTCCAAACAGGACAAGAGACGGATCTCAAGCAGACGGAGGATCTAGCAACGTCTGCTCTGCAAGCCGTCTCCTTTGGCAACTGGTTGGTCGACATTTTCCCTGTCTTGAACAAGCTGCCGAGATTTCTCGCCAAATGGAAACGAGTGGGCGACGACTTCCACAACCGCCGGGCGGAACTATACGGCAGGAATGCCGCCAACGCCTTGAGCACGCCCTGTTGGAACTGGACCAAGCAGAGCGTTCTCCACGACGCACATGCGGCCTCCCACAAGGAACTGGTTTTCTTGCTCGGGGAGATTTACGAAACCGCGAGCCACACAACAGCAGGCGCCCTTGTGGTTGCTATCCTAGCTTTCGTCAGCTACCCGGCGGTCGTACGCCGTGTCCAGGATGAGCTCGACAAGCAAGTCGGACCGAATCGGTTGCCAGGCTTGCCCGACATGTCGAACCTTCCGTATACCCAGGCATTTGTTCAGGAGGTCCTCCGTTGGCGACCACTCGCCCCAGGAGGGATCCCTCACTCTCCGATTCGCGATGACAACTACCGAGGATTCGTCATTCCAAAGGGGGCCATCGTCAACGCCACCCACTGGTGCTTGGAAATGGACGAGGAGATATTCAACAGTCCGGACGAATTCATCCCAGAGCGGTGGATAGAAAACGATAATCTCCCCACAGCTGGGTTCGGATTCGGCAGAAGGACCTGCCCAGGACAACACCTCGCAAGGAATACTCTGCTCCTGATCGTGTCTCGGTTACTCTGGGCTTTTGACGTGAAATGGAAAGAAGGTCAAGACGTCAAAATTGACGCGTTGGAAATGACGCACGAGGGCATCTTCTCCAAGCCATGCTCATTCGCAGCAACGTTTACAGCCAGGAGTCCAGTGCACGAACAGGTGGTGAGACGAGAGTGGGAGGGGCACGATAACGACATTGGAGACATTCTGGACAAGATTGGAGAGGGTTTTGCTGTCAAATGATTCAACGAGCTGCCGGCGTTGGGGTGAGCATTGTCAAGCAGGTAGCACGAATATCATGAATAATCCCCAGCCTCTACAACTCGGGCCGATTCATAAGCAGTGGGAGGTTTTCATGCAGCGTTTAAACCAAAGCACTTGATGAACTACACACCTTGTATCGAAGTCAGTTTGCCAAAGAAATGGCTCCAGGAAAAGACAGAAGCCAGTAGGAGAATCCAAACTATGTGTTGTCCATGGATGGTATCCGGGAACTAATTAGACAAGATGTCTGTTGCTTCGTACTTCAAGACCCAACGCCTCTAGCAAGCCGTCCTTCAACGGAGCTTGGCGCACCGACACTGCGAGCATGCAATGGGTCTATTTTTCCGTCCCTTTTCCTTCCAAACACACCTCCCGCGGTTGTTCGCTCTACACTGCGCTGTCCCACGGCACTCAGCAGGGTGGCACTTCCTCCCCTTTAGGCTGGTCGTGTAGCACCTGACGTCCGCCTCCCCCTGCCTCGAGAGCATGGCCAAAGCGTCTTTAGCATGAGTGTCTGGCTTCTGTTCTTCCCTGTCCAGATCCCGCTGCAGATGAGGGGGCAATTCCATTTCCACTGGAAGGATTGAGGTTAGTGTTCCTTGTTCATGACACGGACCAGGAGCTCGGGCTCGTGCGTTTCTACTAACATATGTCCAAAAGGACGCTGCCAACTCTTTACTCCAAGACGGACAAGCAAACGAACGAGGTAAATATTGATGTTGATGGAATGAACATACAGTCACGTTGCTCATATTGAGCAACAGTGGCGCCTTCGTTCGTCGAAGGTAAGCCTAGGGACGGTGCTGTGGACTCAACGACGGCGATGGCAAACAGAATCATGTGAAAAGACGGCATCATGGTAGTTCTAAACAGCTCGTCCTAGTGCGGGAATATGGAGGTTGCTCTTGTCCAAGTTGTTCTCGTCATCTCTGGACCGTAGTGATGGAAGCCGGCATTCATATCTAGGCTCTTTCTCTCCTCAACTGCTCAGGAGCTGAAGGGTCTTTTTTCGACGGTCCTGCCAAATGTCACATCGCTTGGACACGCCTGATATCCAGGACTTGAGACCTCTTTGGCGATGGAGGCGCGTGAGCAACACTGCTCGCAAGACAGGGAAGAGAGTGGCTAATGGAGGTAGATAATCGTTGAAAGGGCGAATAATTCTGGCCAGTTCGGCAATACTGTGAGCACTCGTACAAGCCCCTTGAAGTACATATGGACCGCTGCAGGGCCGATTCTGTCGCAGCACCAGCACTCCCTGCTCGCGTGATGCAGAACATCAGATGTTTAAAGTGTTACCTACCCAAAAGCTCTTCCGGATGGAAGTGGTCATCTTGGTCTCCACTCGTGTGTCTCAGCCGGAGCGCCGCCTATTAGGTTTCTCCTCATCTTAGAAGGTCAGATGAGCTCACCAGTAGAGGTAGGACATGGGCCAGAATCGGGGTGAGAAAGAAGCTGAAAGTAATGCTAGCCAAAATGAGAATGAGCCCATACTCATCTTGGTGTGTCACGACAGCAAATAGTCGTTATACACGGCGCAGCTGAAATTAAAACACAGGCTACCAGAACCTCTCGTGGATCATTTCCCCGCTGAATAGGGGGTTGAATCGGAGAGCAAAAGAAGCTGAGCCCTCGTTTCCGAGAGAATGACCTCTTCATGCAGTGAGACGCAACACTAACAAGCCAGACCGCGCTCGCACCAGATCATTTCTTGAGCTTTGATCAGGATCTAAACATTTAGCTTTCCGATGGTCTTGGTGGCAGAGACGTAAAGCATCGTGTCTCGTAGAGCTAGATTGATCTCGTCAATCATCCTTCTTCCCAACAAACCCCCCTCTCTTCAAACCAAAGAAACAAATCACAACCACGGCCGCCGTGCTAGCAAATATGGTCCAAAACGCAGCTCGAAATCCTTCCATTAATGCTCGTTTATGGTCTTGGACCCCCGCTTGCTCGGTAACGGACGCAGCGATGGCTGCAGTAACGGCGAGACCAACCGCATTGCCAAACTGTGACACCTCGCTAAAGACACCTCCTGCAAGCGACTGCATATCAGCTGGGAAGGCGTCCGAGATGACGAGGTTGGAGACGGTGAAGAGAACTGAACGTGTGTCAGATGGTCAACGGTGCGACGGTGAGCATGGATGAATGAGACATACCATCAGGGTTCACTGGTGAGAGAAACAAGGCCCAGAATGGAGAGTACCAGTAATTCTGGCCAATCTCGACCGTGGCCATCAGAGGAGGTGCCACCATGGTGATGATGGCAGACACGACGGCAAGGGTGCGAACCTTGACGCGCGGGATGAGATAGGCTGTCACGGCGTTGACGCTGATGCCCATAAGGACATGAGGGACAAAACGTATGGAACTCTGCAAGGCCGGTAGGCCTTCCACTTTCTGAAAGCTATACGAGTTTTGTTAGCCATGACTTTCTCAAGTCTCGTCGGAGGGCCAAGGTGGGTGGACTGACTAAAGAGTCGTGAAATACTCGATACCGTTCAAAGACGCCCAACAGAAAAATACGGAGACACAGATGCAAGTAAACGAAGCCTTGTTCCAAAGGCTGTTTGGAATGAGTGCCGGTCTCTTGTGCTTGGTCTGGTGGTTCATCCAGATGGGAAACGCGCTCATGAAAATGAGTGATATCGCCAGCAAAGCAATGCTGACGGGGTTGCGGATACTCCGATACGATGTGGTAATGGTGGCTAGAACGTATAGCAACAAACCGAGACCTACACTCATGATGACAGCCCCTAGCCAGTCTATGTCCTCGGCAAGGCGACGAGTCCACTTCTTGTCTGACTGTGGCGTGACCGAGGGCAGCGACCATATCGAAGCTATGGATAGACAAAAGTTGACCATGGCCATCATGTGGTATGCCCATCTCCAACCGATTGTATCGGTAAAGATGCCGCCAAGCACCAAGCCCAGCGCGTATCCCAAGGGCTGGCCCATGCCATTCATGGCAAATGCCGTGTTGCGCCAAGAGCCCTTGGGAAAGGTGTTTGTGATGAGACTGACGGCCGTGGGAAGACACATGGAAATGGCAACACCTAGCAAGGTGCGGAACAAGATGATCTGGATACCGGTTCTTGCCAGCCCCATGGCTATGGTGAAGACGACGTAGAGGAAGCTCCCGACGACCCATACCAACTTGGCTCCAATGGCATCCGCGGCTGCGCCAAAGATGAGGAGCAAACATCCCGCTGCAAGAGCATAGACGGCAGCAGGCCAGAGAATCAGGCCCTCCGAGAGGCCCACATCCTGGGCTATACGGGGCAAGGCGGCGATGAGGATGCCAGAGCCCATGGTGTTGAGGAAGCTGATGCCGGCCAGTGTAATAATTACCGTGACAGCTCTGGCCTTGGATACCCCGAGGCCCTCTCCGGTGGCCGCTTGGGTTTGCTCGGTTTCTGTTGCCCTATTATTGCCGGCTTCCTGATTGTGATTGCTCCGGGTTGGCGCCGACTTGGCTGACGTGGCTGGCCCGGCCTGAAGTGATACAAACTCGATGAGAGCAGAGCCGGGAACGTTGATGGCATTGCGGCTATGGTTGCCAAAGATGGTGTCGTTGTTGGCACCCATTTCGCCCAAGGTAAGGCAATCTATTGCTTGCAATAATTCCAAGTCACGGCACCACAGGAGTCATTTATATTCCAGGCCTACCCCGCTCCTCTCCATAACCTCGTATTAAACGATTACCCCGCTCTTTCTTTCTCTGCCCAGGGCTGTAGTGGTCCCCAGGGCAAAGGCAGAAGGGCAACACGAGTCAGTGTCAATGCCGCCAAGCCTGCCTGCCATGCTTTATTTTGCATTCCAGGGTCAAGAAAAACAAGAGAGTAATGGACATTGTACTCATCAAAGCACCGGCTAGCCCCACGCACAATAATACTAATGCTCATTTCCCCTAACTCGTCACTCGGCCAAGCGTCAAGCCAGTCAGGGCCGTATAAATACCCTAGTCCATCTTCTTCTGCCTAAACTCCTTTTCTCGTAGTGAATCTGGCACACTGGCATGGCCCAAGTAGACTGTAGAGCCCCTGACGTGATGTCGTTCCAGTTGTTGACAGAACATCAACCTCCGCCAATGCATCCAATCTCACGTAGCTCTGGGGTGTGACGTTTTCGTATTGACCTTGGCTAAAAGGCTTCCTTGATAGTCGGGATATGATGTCTTGCCTCAGACCAACCTCAGGGTCTGTATCTCTACTCCGCGAGCCCTCAGCGCCTCTGGAGAAAGCCTCGGATCGTGGTTGATGATCTCGCCTGTTTCAGTGTTTCGATACTTGTCCAGCATTGCCGGATCATCGTCGAGTCTTTCGGGCGGCACGCGCTCCCAGAGCAGCGGCAAGGGTCCCAGTCGAGGATCATCCACGCATTCCTCCCCCGTTTTACCATGTACAAAGCGCTGTGTCTGTCTGCCCAAAGCATCTCCCCTGATCATGGCCGTCCACCCCGTGGGCAGTTGTCCGACCAGAGCCACAGAATCCGCCAAGCCGTGGACGTAGCACTCTCCTACAACCTGAAACGTGCCCTGGGAGGTCTCGCGTAGAGCTAATGGCGCATATGCGCCTAGGAGCAGACAAACAACGTCTCCTGGGCTGAGAATCAGTATTCACATCCAAGGGAGCGGGACATGTGGACTGAAGACCAACCAGGTTGGACCCCTGCAGGCGCTGTTCCCATGTATCCATTTGCAGTGACGAAGAGGCGCCGTCCGCGGACTTTCTGTATCGTGTTTCCAGTTTCTCTCGACTGGTACAATGGGTCGTCGCTGGAGGCCGTGGTAAGAGCCAACATGTTCCGGAGCATCGACACCCACTCGGCGACGCTTAGGAAATGGTTGTATGGGTGTCGCTCCCGAGTGCGATTCATACAGAGAGTCAAGGCAAAGGCAACTTCCATGCTCTCGCCCGTCACGTAGCTGGGCTCTTGAGGAAGGCACTGCAGCCACTGTTTCACCACCAGCAGCGTCTCCGTCTCGAGCTTCGAGGCAACCTCGCCCACGCGAGTAATGGCAGCAAACGGCATGCCAACAACGTCGAGCACGTCTGGCTCCCTGTAGATGGACCACGCTCTCGAGATGCCGCAACACAGCTGCTCACTCAGTATCGGGGCAGCAAACTCGGTGGTTGACCAGTCGGGAACCCACGAGGGCCCGCCAATGCTGCGACTGGCAATGTCACAGTGCTTGAGAAGCTCCAGCCGCTTGGTGGCTTCGATCTGAGTGAGGAACGCATCCTTGTACACGTCCTCGACAGATCGATTGTAGTCGACTGCAACGCCACTGCTGAAGTAGCGCGGCGTGATGCCCAGGAGGCCGTATATCTTGTCCCGGGGATCCGCGCAGCCCTTGCTTCGACTGATGTCGAGGATGTTGCAAAGTGAGCTTGTGGTGGAGTCGTGTTTGAGAAAGACTATGTGTCTGCATAGCTCTCGAAAGTGCATCCACGGGAGGCTGTCCTTGTTGTGCAGACAGAGGATGGCCCTCCAGAAGTCAAGCCATGGCATCGTGTCGGCACCACATTGGAGGACAGTCGCCGGGCTGCCGAGCTTGATCTCTTGCCAGCACCAAAGCCTGTAGAACCACGGCCGGCCTACAAGACGGTACAGGGCCTGCCATGAGTCGTCGTCAAAGGATGGCGTGTGGTCGTTTCTCCACATGTCCGACTCTTGGGCGTCGGTTGCTGCAATCAGTCTACCGCCCACGGTCGACTGCAGCTGCAGCCCAATGTGACCAAGCGTGGCAAAGGCGTGCTTGCTGTCGGTTGATTCGTCGCCCAACCAGGCAATGACTCGGTGGGCGGCCTTGTAGATGTTGGTCATTCTCGCAACCTGCTGATTGCGCTCTGCTATGTCCTCCTGGTTTATGCATATGGCATCAACCCACAGTGCCCGAAGCGTGTCGGGTCGGCGCAGAAAGCGAAGCGCAGACGCCAAGTTGGGGCGGATGCAGAGCGTGGCCAGTAGGCCCCCATTTGCTCGAGAATCATCGGTTTCTACATGAACCGTCTCAGTAGCGGCCGAGTTTCCCCATGTATACGAGATGGCTTCGTATCGAGGCTGGCGGCCAGAGACCATCTCGCTAGATGGCGCATCAGTCGGCAGAGACCGAGTCTCGCCCGTCACAACGTTGAACAAGATGGCATCGCCACTCTCCGTCTCCTCGACCACCCAGGGCCGAGAAACAAGGTTTCGGAGGGCATTGACTTGTGCACTTGTCGTCTCCTTGCCGCTGGGCACCGCGAGCTGCGGCAACGTCGAATGGACAATCCGGATTTGAAGACGGTCGCCGGACTCTCCCGGCAAGAGGTGGACAAGTCGAATCTCGTCTCCCGTACTTGTAAAGGGCTCGTATCGGTAGGGCCTCATCGAAGCATTGCCAGGACAGTCCACTCCCCTGCAGGTCCAATTGTCCGTCATGGTAAAAGAGTGCCTTGGGTCTCGGCGTCAAATACTTTAAAGAGGGAGTGACAAGGACGACGCGCAGCTGAAAGCACCGATGCTGACAAGTGGACACGCGTCGGGTTTCAATTGGACGGATTACAGGTGCAGCAGTGAGCCGACATGAGCCTATATATACAGTCGCTAATGTGATGATGGCTGGTGGTCAGGCGTACTATATAACTCATCATGGGGCAGTGAAGCCGCAAGTTTCCATCGTACGAGACCACTGTGGCGACTTGTAGGACGAAATAACCTTGGAGTCGAATACACTACATGTGCTCTGCTCATTTGCTTGTGCTATTTACGTCCCGTCTTGTCCCGGATGCAGCGCGCTCCTCTGGACTTGATGCTTCACTGGACGAGACGCTACCTCGGCAATGCCTCCAGAATCTGTCCAGCACACTCTCCAAAGCCCACGAGCTGGCCATCTTCGGTCGTTGAGGATCCTGTAATGACGATCGTGTCTCCGTCGTTGACAAATGTTCGCTCCTCCCCATCCCCGAGGGCAATGGGCATCTTGCCGCCCTGGGACTGCTCCAAGAAACTACCAAATGTGCCAGGCTCGGAACCTGATATCGTGCCAGATCCCAGAAGATCTCCACTCCTCAAGTTGCAGCCAGAAATGGTGTGGTGAGCAATCATCTGTGGCCACGACCACAGGAGATTTCTTGAAGAAGTGTGTGTCAAGGTGGTTGTGGCTCCCTTTGCAGCTGATTCACGGAATTAGCATCAAGCAGAACAATGTCGGGAGCACCGGGTACTCACTCTTCACAGAAACCTCCAGGTTGATGCCAAGAACATTGTCCTGTTTCTTTTCCCGAAGATACGGCTGCAGCTCGACCTCGTTCGGCAGGCCTTGACCCTTGAATGGCTCGAGCGCGTCTGCCAAGACGACCCATGGACTGATCGAGGTCCCAAAGTTCTTTGCGTTAAAGGGGCCCAGCGGCACGTACTCCCACTGCTGGATGTCTCGAGCGCTCCAGTCGTTCATCAAGACAAAGCCGAAGATGAAGTCCTCCGCCTCGTCTATCGGAATGGGCTGGCCGAGTTGGTTGCCCTTGCACAAGAACATTCCCAGCTCGAGCTCAATGTCCAGCTTGACCGAGGGCCGAAACGTCGGCTCCTTGGCCGTGGGCGTGGGGAGAGCCTGACCCCACGGGCGACGCAGCGGAGTTCCCGAGACGACAACAGAGCTGGCCCGGCCGTGGTAGGCGACGGGGACGTGGTTGTAGTTTGGCTGCAGGGCGTTGGCGGCCCCGCGGAACAGTGTCCCGACATTGTGCGCGTGGTTGCGGCCGGCGAAGAAGTCCGTGTAGTCCCCTATGGCCATGGGGAGATGGGTTTCCACGTCCGAGAGGCGTGTCAAGGCCGCCTCCCGGAGCTTGTCATTCGTCTTGAGGATACTAGGGTATGGCGTGTCATCGCGAAGGACGTCCCTCAGATAGTTGCGCACAGCTTGGTGGACGGGTCGCCCAAGACTGGCAAACGAGTTCAACGTGGTTTCTGAAAACACGTCGAGCCTGTCTTTGGGGAAGCTCGCGAGGTCCTGGAATCCGCCGTGGCTGGCAAAGGCGGCCATGTCCAGTGCGTGCTCGCCAATGGCGATGGCTGGCCGCCGCACTGGATTGTTCCTGGTGGAGATGATGCCAAAGGGGATGTTGGCAAGAGAAAAGCATGATGCTTTGGGCATGGGGAGCCAGGAACTCATTTTGATCGGGTAGGATATTGAAGCCTGGTGTCTGTAGCAAAGCTCTTTCTTGCCAAGTTCAGTCCAGGCCTGTCTGCCTTTATGGGGGATTGGAGCACACTTGAGCTGGTTCGAATTCGGCAGGACGGGCTCAATCTTTGTTCCTGAGACATATTGGAGACGAGGCTCGGGCGCCGTTGGTTCCATCATCGGATGCCCTCGGCATGGTTCCGCGTTCCGAGCCCGCCCTCTACCATCCCGTCAGCTGTTTGGTCTCGGTTTCAGGTCGTTCCGACTGCCACCTCGGAACGTATGTATGACGGGGCAATGACGTTTTAAAGTACCGATATATCTTGGAGGAGAAACTGCCAATGTAAATATCTCTAGTCATCTGGCAACTGTGCTTCGCTCCGTAATCTTCCCCTCCCTCATCTCTTCGCTTCAAAGAAGAGCAAGCCAAAATGCCCACGACCAACTTTGCCACGCCTGAAAAGTACCAATACCTCAACGGCTTTGGTTCATCCCACGAGTAGGCACGGCACTGCATGCAGACATTGAAGGCCTGCTAGCTAACTGAGCCGCGCAGATCAGAAGCCGTCCCTGATGCATTGCCCGTCGGTGCCAACTCACCCCAGAAGCCGCCGCATGGGTTGTACGCGGAAAAGCTATCAGGCACGGCGTTCACGGCGCCCCGCCATGAAAGCCTCCAGACTTGGTTGTATCGCATCCTCCCGTCGGCCGCTCACTCATCCTTTGAGCCTCTCGGGGGGGCAGCAAATGCTCAGCTGCGGGAGAGCTTGAACTTTGTGCCCAACCAGCTTCGATGGGATCCATTTGATGTCCAGGACGACGTCGACTGGGTCAGGGGCTTGCGGCTGGTGGCCGGAGCCGGGGACCCGACCCTGAAGACCGGCCTTGGCATCTACGTCTTCACCGCCGGTCGTGACATGGATCGGTCCACGGCAATGTACTCTTCCGACGGAGAGATGCTTGTTGTTGCCCAGCAAGGCGTCCTTGACGTCCAGACGGAGCTGGGAAACCTCCTCGTCCGACCAAACGAGATCGTCGTCCTCCCTCGCGGCATCAAATACCGCGTGACCCTGCCCGAGGGCCCTGCGAGGGGCTACGTCCTGGAGCTGTACCAGGGACACTTTACGCTGCCAGAGCTTGGCCCCATTGGCTCCAACTGTCTGGCCAACCCCAGAGATTTCCAGGCGCCAACAGCGTGCTTTGACGAGGATACCGACTCGGCGTGGTCCATTGTCAACAAGTACAATGGACAGTTGTTCGTTGCCAAGCAAAACCACACGCCCTTTGACGTGGTGGCCTGGCACGGCAAGTGAGTTGATCCAACGAGAAGCTCAAACCCTCGAGCCTTGACTGACGACAACGTGCCAGGTGTGAGTCAACTCCGTACGCCGTATGCAGCTACTCTTTGATCTTGATGTACAGCATTGTCTCTAGCGGTCCACGTGCTGACTTCAAGGGACAGATTACCCTTACAAGTACGACCTGGGCCGCTTTTCGGTCATTGGGAGCGTGTCTTTTGACCACCCCGACCCTTCCATCTATACCGTCTTGACTGGGCCGTCTGACCATCCAGGCACTGCCGTCGCCGACTTCGTCATCTTCCCCCCGAGGTGGCTTGTCCAGGAAGACACGTTCCGGCCCCCCTGGTACCACCGCAACACCATGTCCGAGTTTATGGGGCTCGTGTGCGGCGAGTACGACGCCAAGGCCGGCGGTGGCTTCCGCGCGGGCGGTGCCAGTCTACACAATGTCATGAGCGCCCATGGCCCTGACGCGAGCACATTTGAAAAGGCAAGCAACGCGGAGCTGCAGCCGCAGAAGATTGGCGAGGGGAGCATGGCATTCATGTTTGAGAGTTCCCTGATGCTCGGACTCACCAAATGGGGTCTCGAAACCTGCAGCAAGGTGCAGGCCGAGTATAACCAGGACAGCTGGTCTGGGCTACGCCCGCACTTCAAGCGTCCCTGATTGACCAGTGGGGAGCGTGTCTATAAATATGTTGCGGGAGATTGTCGATCAAGTCTATCCAGCAATATGTTTGTTTATGCCTCGTCGTCTAGTCTCGGACAGGTCCATCTAGGGGACGGACGAGAATTAAGCCACGGAGAAAAGCGGTGGCATGAACTAGGGGCTTTACGAAAGCCATGCCAACTTTTAACAGCTGTCTTCCTGGTTGACGGCTTACCTACCCAATGCATCCCGTCTGACATGCACGTAAATGTAGCGAGCGACGGACCTGTGTTATATCATGTTGATTTACTATTATACCCGCACATATTTGCAAATGTAACCAAACAACCAATCTTTGCATCCTTCTCAACAAGTTAAAGAGGCACTCTCTGTTCCTTTATCAAGGTGTTTTCGTCGATTGTGCTCGTTCTGGCGTTTGTCAACCCTGGGGACTGACACTGACATTTCAGGCATGAAAATCGGAACCTCGAATTTGTGCCTCGCCGCCATCATGTAGTAAATGGCCCCAAACACGACCCATCCGGCCAAGACGACGGGCGAGTAGTTCATCGTTTGTGGAGTTGGGGGAAAGGTGCTAAAAATCATGACAACAGCCATCCATATCATGCTTACAACATTGAAGGTGACACCCAACCAGGGACTGAGACGGAAAGACCCGAGGTCCTGCTCGCTGAGGTTTCGCCGTCCGTGGAAGAGCATATAACCAATGGGCAGTATGTACGACAAGTAGAGACCGATGATTGCCATGGACAAGATGGCATTAAAGGCAGTGTCGTTGACGAGGTACAGAAAGCCAAGAAGTGCTTGCAAGCCAACGACCAGTGCGACGGATCGAACAGGTATCTGTAGCCCCGGATCAACATGGCTCAAGTACTCGTGGTACGGTGTGGCCTTGTCGCGAGCAAACGCCCAGAGCGTCCGAGACGTCGAGGTTGTGCTGGCGACGGTTGCGGCAACGGCGACCAGCACCAGCGTGAGCGACATGATTGTGGCTCCGACCCGTGACCGAGTGGCGCCGAGATATATCTCCATGAAGGGGAAGCCAGTTGGCGTGTGGACGAGGCGGTCCAGCGAGGTGGCGGAAAAGAGGAGCAAGACGCAATAGACTAGGCCCATGATGCCGTTGACGACGACGCTGCCTATCATGGCCAGCGGAACGTTGCGGCTTGCGTCCGGAAGCTCTTCGGCCAAGTGGCAGGCTGCGTCGTACCTGGTGACGTTGGTTCGTGTTAG
Source organism: Ophiocordyceps robertsii (assembly GCA_027405785.1). Lineage (NCBI taxonomy): Eukaryota > Fungi > Ascomycota > Sordariomycetes > Hypocreales > Ophiocordycipitaceae > Ophiocordyceps > Ophiocordyceps robertsii. The sequence continues at coordinate 53,370 of JAPEBW010000296.1, forward strand.
CCGGCATATGGCTTGCTTGACGGTTGAGATGTGTACTGACCCTAGAAAGGGATAGACTGCGCTCAGGAGACCAACCAGCCACGATATGGCATCTGAGTCCCAGCCACTGCTGTTGACAAACTCGGCAAAGACAAACGACGGCGCGTTCTTGTCGGCCATGACGCCGAGGGTGATGACAATGCCAGCAAAGGCAACAATGTGGATGATGCCTGGGAGACTCTCAGCTTTCCATTGACCTTGAAAAGGCCCCTGACTGCGCCGCACCAGAGGTCAGATTGACGTGCGGCATCGCCTTGGCGCCCCAGACATTCAGAAAACCGGCGTAGAGCAGCGTGGCCCAGTAAAAGAGCATGCCCTGCCAGCGCCTAGGGATATAGGAGTCGTTGTTGAGGGTGATCAAAGCTTGGGTTTGCAGGCCCGCTGCGAATGCGGCCGAGGCAGTAAAGACGACTTGGCCGCCCACGGATATCCAACCGGTAAAGTACGAGGCGGCGAGCTTGGCCCTGGCCGGGCTGAGAGCCGCGACCCAGTAGTATTGCCCTAGAGCCCCCAACGTGAGCCTGTGAGGGGGCCAGAGAGCATGATCCGGAGGGGAGCCCACCTCCTGCCGTTGGGTAAATGGAGGCAATCTCGGCCAGCGAAGTGGCGATGCAGACTGTACACAGGAATGAGGCAACACTGCAGGGGCGTGTCAGCATCGTCCACGTCAGGAAACAGGGAGTCATACTAGTTGTAGAACAAGCAGGGGGGTCCACCACTAACCAGCGCGGCCGTGACGACTGACGAGAGCGCCTCCCATGTTGCCATCAAACACACGCACAGGGCGCCCAGTGCCGGGAGAGAATACGTGCGGCGAAGCTCTTGCGCGTGTCCAAGCCGGGCCAGCCGGGCCTCATCGGTAAGAGCCTGCGTCGAGGCATGAGAGGCAGTGGGCTCCATGCCGGTGGGCTCCATGCCGGTGGGCATCTGCTTCACACATCGGCCGTCGACGAGAGGCTTCACGTCGTGCGGCGGTGAATGTAGCACCACGGAAAACAACCCAGATAGTGGCTTTCTGGAGAGAAGAATGGAATGCGGGCCAAGTCAAGAGAGAGGCAGAGATGGGGCTGACTAAAATAAAGGCCAAACTCTGCTCTGCCGGCCATCGAGGCGGCAGTCCGGACTCTTTAAGGGCCAGCAACAAGATTCGGGCTCGGATCTCGGTCCCAAGTCCGAGATGTGAATATCAATATGCTTCTTTTCAAGGAAATACCCGTCATGGGCCGCCGCCGTGACCGGTCCGGCTGTGCCACCACACCCGCCCGGGCACCAGACTTGGCATCTACCAACTCGATGTCACCTGGCCAGAGTGGTATCGGTCCCGTGGAAACCCACCGTCACCGATTTTACACACAACTAGATCCGTACGGGTACGGGCTTGGCTCCCTAATGAGCTTGTTGTAGGGATGCCCACGTTGCAAGCCGAGATAAGCGTAGTAGAATAGATGGATGCAAGATTGGGTTGGCGAGGCGCGGTTCCGCCTCGAAAATCTTTGGAAATCTTGCCTGGGGCTTCGTTGTCAAGTGCCGCTCCGCCTTCATGCCGTGGCCCCAAAGCCGTCAAGGACCGCCAAAATGATGTTTTTTGAGTCGCGTTGTACTGATTATTCTCAATAACGCCGCCGCAACTATCAAAACCGTTGTGTATTTCTTAGGGGTTTTCAGACGTGAAGCTCCGTCTCTATGCAGGTCGACAAAAACGGAGATTGCTCGATGTTATCACTGGTGACGAAATCATAAGACCGAACCCAAAGGAGGGTAAATAGATTTGGTACGAAAGGTAGCTTGGCGGAGCAAGGCTGAAGATTAAATCGCGGAAGCCCCGGCCTGCTCGTCGACGCGGTCGCAATATATGCTACAGTGGCCCCCCTAAGACAATGGATTCAATAGGATGCATCTCTTCTTTTCGACCTCAGTCAAGCCCCAGGATAAGTAGGATTGTAATCACGAGTAGGCATATATTTATCGATATATCAGATCAAATCAGATGACGCTGCATGGCATGGTTTGAAGCGGTGCGGGACACAATAAGGTCATACGGGAATTTCTTGAAATCGGAGAAATTCAAGCTTAACCCTATTTTGCAGTCTTTTTAGATGCTGGGACAGGGTCTTTTTTACTTGAATGAACATTGGATCAAACTCTCCGCTTGTCCTGTTGCGTGCTAAACTCTCTTTACCCGCGGCATCGAGAATACATGTACTCATGCGTAAAGATCGCAGCCTTTACTAACACATGTAGATTTATCTCGCCTCAGGGTGAATTCTACGCTCTAGATGCTCTTATTGAGCTATCCGGTACCTCGATTTCATCGGTAAACATTGATCCAGTGCCTGTCTTGCTGGCCGCGTCACTGCGCACGCGCTACCCTGCACTCCGTATCCTGCGGATATCCTCGGTCAAGGTGCTTGATGCTGGGTTAAAGACACCGTTTTACACGTGTCTGGTACGGGTCACATTATTCAATCTGTGACGACAATATCCAAAGCTTCTTGTTACAAGTTCGGCCGAAATAGGCACCCCCGAGGGGGGCAGGGGGGTTGGAGCACGGCTTGCTACGAGTTGGTCCAGACGGCAGCCGTTTTTGTACGCAGTTTTACATGCCCCGTGAATGGGACGCTCTTCGGATGAGAATCGGGCTTTAGTGCCGCAAATGCAAGAGGTTCGATGCCTGATCTGCGATTCTGCACGGTTCGCGTAGTCGCATCCATTCCGATGGGAGAGCGAGGCACCAGCCATTGGCGGAAACGCTTCCGAGTTCCGAGAGCCTGTTCCGCCGGACTAGCTCAGTCGTTTCAAACCGAAGCGGGTTCTTCTCAGGCGTGCCCGCGGCTCCCGGACCCCGACTCCGCGTTGAACGGATGCGGCCTACCTGGTATATGATATGTCCGAGTGCTTTCTGCCAGAGACGCCGCCGTTCCTCAAACCTCTCCATTATTCATTGAGCTAGCCTAGAGTTGATGCTTGCGTTTGCTGCCCGTCATGGCCGCCCGTCTCCCTCACCCCCTGTCCAGCCTCTCCATCGACGAGACGAACCGGGCTCGGGACCTGGTGCTCAACCTGCACCCCGGCACCGTCATCGACTTTCGGGCCACCTTCCTGCTTGAGCCGCCCAAGGCCCAGGTGACCAAGTTTCTCGAGCTCGAGCATGCCGGCAGACTCACTCCCGACGCCCGACGCCCGGCACGACTGGCCCAGGTGCGATACGACGTAATTGGTGGATCCAAGGCGGCAGAATATCACGAGTCGGTCATTGACCTCGGACAAGACAAGCGCATCAGCCACCAGATGGTTGGAACCGAGCACCAGGCAGGATTGACAGTGTATGTGCGATGCCCGCCGGCAGAGAGAGATCGGGCGCTGACCCAGTTGCCGGCACAGGTTCGAGTTCGAAAAGCTGGTGGAATGCGTAAAGAACTCGGCCCTCTTCCAGGACAAGCTCAAGGCCATCCAGCTGCCGCCCGGCTTCGAGCTCGTCGTCGAACCTTGGCCGTATGGCGCGCCCGACGAGGCCGATGGCCAGACTCGCTTCTTCCAGGCTCTATGCTTTGGGAGAGACGCAGCCAGCGGCAATCCAGACTCCAACTTTTACGCTTACCCCATCCCCCTGATACCCATCATGGACGCGAGGAAGAACGAGATTGTGCGCATCGACGAGCCAGCCACGGGCGGCAAGGGCGATGCTCTGAGCGGGCGGACTCATAAGCCAGCCATCCTCGACCACTGCCGTTCGGCCGAATACGTTCCCGAGCTGCTGCCATCTGGCACGAGAAAGGACCTCAAGCCGCTGACGGTGCAGCAGCCCCAAGGGCCAAGCTTCACCATCTCGGACTCGAACCTCATCGAGTGGCAAAAGTGGCGCATGCGAGTCACCTTCAACCCCCGCGAAGGGGCAGTCTTGCACGACATCCGCTACGACGGCCGCGATGTGCTCTATCGGCTGAGCATTAGCGACATGGTATGTCCCTGGAGGAAGGCATGAGCTGTCACTAACGCGTGCTGCGCAGACGGTGCCATATGCCGACCCACGGGCTCCCTTTCATCGCAAGCAGGCCTTTGACTTTGGCGACGGCGGTCTCGGGCACGCCGTGAACAATCTCACACTCGGATGCGACTGCTTGGGTGTCATCAAGGTGAACCATTATCGCGGCGAGGCCGTTCTCGTGATGGAACGCTAACACAGCCACTATTGCCAGTACTTTGACGGCGTCTTGACCAAAGCAGACGGCTCGGCCGAGGTGACCAAAAACGTTGTTTGCTTGCACGAGCAGGACAACGGCATCAACTGGAAGCACACCAACTGGCGGACCGGGCGGGCCGTTGTGACGCGCCGGCGTGAGCTCGTCGTCCAGTTCATCATCACCCTCGCCAACTACGAGTACATCTTCGCCTTCAAGTTTGACCAGGCGGCCGGCATCGCCGTCGAGGCCCGGGCAACGGGCATCGTCTCCGTCGTCAACATCGACGCCGGCAAGACGGCGCCCTGGGGCAACGTCGTCAGCCCCGGAGCCCTGGCGCAGAATCACCAGCACATCTTTTGCGTCCGCATCGATCCCGCCGTCGACGGCCATCGGAACACGGTTGTGCAGGAGGAGAGCCTGCCCGTTGCCATGGACAAGCGCACAAACCCCAACGGAAACTACTACGAGGTCCGCCAGACGCCCATTACGACATCGGTGGGCGTCGATCTCGCACCCTGCAACAACCGCACCTTCAAGGTCCAGAACCTGTCCAAGAGAAACCCCGTCAGTGGCAAGCCTGTCGGCTACAAGGTCACGACGCCGCCGACGCAGCTGTTGCTGGCGGATCCCAACAGCGTCCAGGCCCAGCGCGCGCTCTTCTCCCAGCATCACATGTGGGTTACCAAGTACAAGGACGACGAGCTGTACGCCGGGGGCCGCTACACTCTGCAGAGCAGTCGAGAAATTGGCGGCGTGGCCGATGCCGCGGCTCGGAACGACGACATTCTGGACGAGGACATTGTCGTCTGGAGCGTCTTTGGCCTGACACACAACCCTCGAGTCGAGGACTGGCCTGTCATGTGAGCTTTGATCCCCTTGTGGTGGAGAGACTGTGACTCGACCTCGGCTAATTCTGTTGCGCATCCAGGCCCGTCGAGATGCTGCAGGTGGACATGACGCCATCAGACTTCTTCACCGAAAACCCGGCACTTGACGTCCCGTCCAGCGCCGACCTTGGCTCCAAGAGGGTGTCTGACGGGTGCTGCGCGGATAACAAGAAGCCAGGCGAAAAGGCGAGGCTGTAACGGCAGCGCGGGATTTTGTAGCGTTGTCTGGTGTCATGGCGGTTGGGCTACGATGACAGAATAGATGGATGATGAAATGAACTACCGAAAAATGCTACCCTCTCCGCTGCCACCGTCTTGCCGGTGAATAAAAATCGAAACGTACAAGCAGCCCAACAGAGAGGTGCTTAGCTTCATAGCACTTGGTAGAGCAAAAGACTGAATGAAATGTCTTCTCGACACCCTGGGGTCCGTTGTAGAGAGGAAAGACACATGTGGTAATAAATCCAGGCGGCAAAGTTATAGATGACGGCAGGAAGCATGTTGGGAAAGGGATGCAGATTAAACATTCATCAAACTTGCTTGTAATTCAGAGCTTATGTACAATGCTCAGCTTGACACACTTGACCTGAGTCCACTCCTCCAGCGCCTCCTGGCCCAGGTCCCGGCCGAAGCCACTCTCCTTGAAGCCTCCAAAGGGGGTGTTGGCGTTGACGGTCCCCCACATGTTGACGGTGACCTGACCACACTCGATGGCGTCGCTCACACGTACCGCCTTGTTGATGTCGTCGGTGAAGACGGCCGCGGACAGCCCGTAGTTTGTGTCGTTTGCCAGGCCAACCACCTCTTCCTCGGTCTTGAAGCTGGAAATACTGGCCACTGGGCCAAAGACCTCTTCGCGTACAATGGTGGCCGAGGGAGGGACGTCGACGAATGCCGTGTTTGGAACAAAGTGTCCTCCCTCGGGGCCCGTTTCGGCTCCGTGAAGCAGCTTGTTGCCCTCCTGCAACGCCGTCTGGATGTAACCCGTGACTCGTGCTTTCTGGGCGGCGCTGACCAAGGGACCTTTGGTGGTGCTGTCCAGCAAGGGGTCTCCGGCGACCGAGTCTTTGGTGCGTGCCGAGAATTCGGCGACGAATCGATCGTAGATTTCGTCCTGAACGTAGATGCGGCTCCCCGCGGCGCATATCTGTCCGTTGTGGACCGTGATGCCCATGGTCGTGTGCAGGAGCGCGTTTTCCCACGAGGCGTCGGCAAAGACAATGCTCGGACCTTTGCCCCCGAGCTCTATCGTCACCCGTTTCAGGTTGGTCCGCGCCGAGCTCTCGAGAATCCTCCTGCCGACGGCGGCGCTTCCCGTAAAGGAGATTTTACGCACCAGGGCGTGGTCTGCCAGGGCTTGGCCGGCCACTTGGCCGAGGCCGCAGACTATGTTGACGACGCCCGGGGGAAACCCGGCCTCTTGGATGAGCTGTGCGAGCTTCTGTCCATACAGGGGGGCCACTTCCGGCGTCTTGACGATGACCGTGTTGCCCGCCGCTAGGGCCGGGGCCAGCTTCCACATTGTAATCATGCTGGACAAAAGACGGGCGTCAGCAAATGCGTGTTTTGGGGGGTCAACGACGTTCCGTCTTACAGAGGCACGTTCCAGGGCACAATGGCAGCGCAGACGCCAATGGGCTCCCGTCGCGTATATGCCATGCCCTCGGTGATGCTCATGGACCGGCCCTCCAGCTTGTCAACCCAGCCGGCGTAGTAGCGGCAGGTCTCGGCGGCTTGCGGTACGTTGATGGCCAGTGACGCGCGGTACAGCATGCCGGCATCGAGGGCCTCGATCGACGCCATGTCCTCGGCATCGCGCTCAAGCAGGTCGGCCAGCTTGTTAAGCAGCGCCCGCAGCTTTTCAGGCCTCACGAACCGCCATGTAGACTTGAAGGCCTCTGCCGAGGAGGCGACTGCTCGGTTCACGTCCTCGACCTGCGCCGCAGCCACCTTTGCGAGGAACTTGCCAGTGGCTGGGTTTTCCAGCTCTATCGTCTCGTCGCGTGTTGCAGCGGAGAAGACATTGTCGATGAAGAGACCGGTAGGAACTGAATAGGGGCAATGAGTGAGCGGCTTGAAGCAGAAGTAGAAGGCCTCGGTTCACTTCATCACCACGCAACTTACCGGTGACCTTGCGCCCGCCGGCGCCAGCGAGAACAGCGTGAGCCATTTGGCAGTGAAGATACTTGGGATATGTGCGTCGAGTGAATGGGGAGGCGGTATGAAGCTTTACAGGTGTCAAACCGATGGTCTTGGTCCTCTTGGATGAGATGTGATGGCAGAGAAAAGCGGGACAGGGGCGAACTTCCACCAAGCACTGATATATACAAAAGTCTGACCTTTAAGTCAAGAACAGGCCGTCGACAAATGAACGCCTCGGCTCACAAGCCGGGGCCCGACGAGGAAAGCCTCATGGGAGAAGGAACCAGACCGGAGTGTTTCAACGGGGACAGCCTAGAATCGCATATGGAACTCGGGGCCCCGCGGATGGAGGTTCAAGGGTTCGCAATGCAGGGATATTGATATTGCCGTGTTGGAGCTGAAACAAAACGTAAGCAGCGGTTCCGAGTTCCGCGGTCCTGTTGCATCGTCTTGTCCACATGTGGCCAGTGGCGGAAACTCGGAATAGCAAAGCTTTACGTATCGACGGCCGTGCGGTCCCAGCAGCCGTCTCAAGCGGCACGGGGCCAGCAGCGGCAGCTAGGACACATTCTGCGGCCGCAACTCGTCAGCTCCCGGCCCTCGTCAGAACGCACGGATCGAGATGTGGTTCCGAAGATGGATGTTGGCGCTCAAGTATGGGTCATAAGACTAATGCTTCGTCTATTTTGGATGGACCGGATTCTTTTCTCCGAAGAGGCGGAGAATCGACAACGGTCAGGGGCAACGGCCAATGTCACAGACGTCCCGATTCCGATGTTCCGTGCCGTTGAGAGGCACGACGTAAAAACGCCGGTGTTAACCGTTGGTTCGTGGGCGCTGAACAATCTTTGTACCTTGATCAAGCCCCAAACTGCGTCACCACCGAATCATCCTTCCACCCGTCTTCTCGAAAAGTACCAGCTGCCAACAAGATGGCTTCGCCAATCCACCGCGTGACCCTGTTCAAAATCCCCGGCCAGGAGGACCAGGAACGCCTCCTGCAAATGTACAAGCAGATGCCAAGCAAGGCTGTCAAGGTGTGTCGTGACGACTGCATGCACATTGACGAGTTGCTGACGCGGCTCTGACCAGGACGGGAAACCCTACCTGCTTTCGGTCACGGCGGGCAAGGCAAAGCCGGATCAGCGAGCGCAGGGCTTCACCGTGGCCGTCATTTCCGTCTTTTCCTGCGTAGATGACATGACCTACTACGACAATGAGTGTGCAGCCCACGCCGAGCTCAAGGCCGTGGCAAAGTCGGTGCACCAGGGGGCCATGATGATCTTTTTTGAGAATGAGGTCGCGGGATAGATGGTCAAGTGTGTGGGAAACGACAGTGAATGGAATACAAGCCAGCACAGCCTTGATACACATGGAGAGAAATACACCCCAAGAACATTGCTGCTTCCTCAAGTCCATGACCAAACCGGAACCGCTCATATCAATCCCTGCAGCCGCCGCGAAATCTCGCCCCCCCTTCCATTCAACAAATCCGTGTCGTCGGGGCCGTAAAAGTGGGCGCCGAACTCTCCCGGGTAATGCTGGCCCTGGCCGAGGGCGTCGAATATATCCAAGAGGTCGTTGCGCATCTGAAACATGTCGGGCACCGAGTTGCCCATCTCCGTCTCGGGCACCATGTCGCTGGTCGTCTGGGCGTCCCAGAGACCACTACTGCCGTTGTCGGCCCGCATGGGATTCTGCAGCGCCTCTCGAAAGTCGGACACGGCCGGGGCCTCGCCGCCCGACGGCGCAGGGCTGCCCCTCGCAGGCCCCATGTCGTTGCTGGCGCACGAGCCGTCGGAGCTCTGGAGGCCGAGGCTCTTGAGGCGAGGCAGCAGGCCGCGGATGCTCTTCCACAGGCGCCTGCTGACGACGCTGTGGCGCGAGAAGCCTCGGACGAGATCGACGGCGTCCAGGAAGCCCTTGCGGCAGGGCTCGGTGAAGACGTTTGGCGCGTGGCAGACGGCGAGGAAGATGACGGCCATGGCGCTGAGCAAAAAGTAGTTGAAGGCGTTTTGCTGCCGCGAGTAAATGTCGGTGGTTGCGTTGAGGTGCACCAGGATCTGCACGCTGTCGAGGGCGATGTTGACCACCAGCCAGGCACTGCGCAGGTTGGCCGTGATGCTGGTGGTGCTGAAGAGATAGTGCTGGTAGACGGAGATGCGCGTATGGTTCCCGCGCAGGTAGAGCAGGGCCCGGAGGCGGTGCAGGACGCGGGGCTGGGTCCGAGCCGCCAGCCCGAGGCGCGGGTGCCGGAGCCGGAGGTGGGACGGGATGGACTCGAGCCAGTCCTGGGTGCTGAGGTCGAGGGCATGGACCGTCTCCTCGGGGATGGACTGCGAGGGCGACCCCAGCGGCGGAATGGCGTCCCAGAGCTTGGAGCAGAGCCGGCCGTAGCCCACCATGCACTTGAGGTAGCAGAAGTCGGCATCCTGGAAGACAGGGGGTGTTAGCGAAGCCGGGGTTGCGGACGGGGGGCGAGGCATCGGCTCACGGGCTCGGGGAGGCCGGGGTCGATGTCGCGGTCCGAGAGCGCAAAGGACAGGCTCGTGCCGAAGCTCCAGCGGCGGTCGAGCACGTAGACGCACCAGAAGACGCGCGTGGCCAGGCGGCGAGTGTCGGGGTCCTTGAAGTTGTCAAACAGGCTCTTGCGGCGGTGGAGGCCCATCTCGAGGGCCTCGCGGGCGGCGATGCCGATGGTGCGCCAGGCCAGCAGCTCGTCGTCGCAGTGGAAGTAGTAGATGCTCTGCGGTCGTCCGGTGTCAGCGGGGAACCCCCCTTGATGGAGAGAGAGGGAGAGGGAGAGGGAGAGGGGGAGAGAGGGAGAGGGAGAGGGGGAGAGAGAGAGAGAGAGACAGAGAGACAGAGAGAGAGAGAGACAGAGAGAGAGAGACAGAGAGAGAGAGAGAAACACGGGGCCGGCCGTACCAGCATGGTCAGCAGCTGAATCTCCTTGAGCTCGACCTGCGGACTCGAGATCCTCGACACATGGCGCTCCACCGACTCTGCAATGGTGGCGCTCAGCTGGCTCTTGCCATGGGCCTCGACAGCCAGGGCCGTGGCAATGGCAACCTTGGCCATCTCGACATCTCTGGCGCTCACGGGCAGCTGCGGCTCCTCGCGCACCTCGCCGCTCCGGATCACGTCGAGTATCTGCTGGGCGCGCGAGGCGAGGTCGGCAATGTCGATGAAGGGGTATACGGACTCGACCTCCTCCTCAAAGACGGCCAGCAGGCGGGCCATGTCGCCCGGCGTGCAGCGAAGCCAGAAGTCGGCCTCGGACGCCGTCTCGCGCTCGGCCGGAGACTGGGCGCGGCTCGGAGGCGGCGACTCAAACGTCGGGATGCCCATGCGCGTCAGGGAGCGCTCGCCCACCATGAGGCCAAACGACGGCCGCGTGGGCCCGACAAACTGCGGCTGCTTGGGCGCCGCCTCCTTGAGAGCGGCCGAGGGGGACTGGACAATGGTGGTGTCGGGCGACTGCAGCGAGATGGACGTGTCGCCCTTGAGCTGCTTGACGGTGCCCACGAGGTCGGCCACCTGCTGCCGGAGCTGGGCCATGTCGTCGCTCAGGGACCGGACCTGGTCGCTGCGCGTGTGCCCGGCCGTCAGTCGTCTGCCTCTGCCTGTTACCGGGTCGCCTCGACTTTACCTCTGGTTCCGCTGCTTGGTGGCCGGCGGCGGCCCGGAGGCGTAGGCGCACGCCAGCCCGCCGGCGATGCAGCGCTCGCAGCCGCCATCGCCGGCCGGGATGCACTTGAGCTTCCTCTTCTTGCACTCGTCACTGGCCGCCTGGTGAGCAACCCGTGTCGGCCGAGGAGAGAGGCCTGCCTGCCACCTACCATGCCACGGGCGTGTACTTGCCACGCTTCGGCCGCCGTGGGCCGTCGGGGCCCGGCGCCGGT